>QNGE01008582.1:5648-16158 GCA_008508345.1 Paragonimus westermani | reverse complement strand
GACCTACGACCTTCTCCAAGCAGACGTTTACTGTGTCACTTGCTCCTTTCTGATTCGAACATTAGCTCTTTGCTGGTCGAACTGCAAAACAAAGAATGTTTGTGGCGTCTCTACGTTACTGTTCTTCCACTTGAGGCAGTACCCATAGTTAGTTCATTTAACTTCGGATTTGAATTATAAACTCACGTGCGTGTTTGTTTTTCAGGAGTACAGAATTACAGTTCTCACCTCTGTTTTTTTCAAAGAGAAAATTTGCATCACCTTCAAGGAAACAAACGCAGGTGTTCAAGAAGTTTTTAGACTATTTGGCTAGAGAAGCACTATTGAACCAATACCGTCTTGAAGGTTTACTTCCAACCATCAACGTAGGCTTGTAATCGGTACTGGTTAACTATACCCGGCTGATCACTGGAATTAACAGTCGTCCGCGACAGAGCCATTTTGTGACTACTACTCATTGACAGTCAAGGCAAATACCGTTTGATATTGAAGCTTCTCTTGCCAATGTGAATTTTTCAAATACTTTTAGATGCCATTTTGAATAATTGGAACGTTTCCTATTTTGGCTGATAGGTAAAAATGATTATTTTCAAAACCAGTTTGATAATGTGGCAGTAAACTATCTCTCTTTTTATTAATTGTGCATTCACGTAACTGTCGGAGAAATCCCATAAGGTCATTAATTGTGCATTTCTTGAATATAACTAAGATTCACGATCAAACGTGTGGTCATAACTATTAGCCTCCGGTTTTGAATTCTACGTAAGACAACAAATTTTATGTTTGATCCATGGATGTGGGTTGTAACGCTTTAGTTAAGTAATTATTTTTAATGAATATTTTAATTGTAGCAAGCTCATAATAGTTTGCCGTCATTTCAAATTTTGGCCCTCAAATTTTCCTAGTTATTTCCTGTTGTTAGGGGGAATTTGTACAAGTTTTCCAACAGACATTAACACTTATCAAATAAGTGATATCGTTTTCAAATACCGCTATCCGTCTGGGCAGTTAAGAGAATTGTTACTCTAAAAATCCTCTCTACTGTCATTTAATCGTTTTTATGTCTATCGTAATCCATCACGAGGTTATCCGAACTCTGAGTTCCCACCCACTGGACTACCGTCTGTCTCTAGGACTCATTCAAGCGAATCACATACAGTTGAGTACGCCTCAAGTAGATAAGCTTTTTATACGAAAACATCGGCGTTAATGCCATGTGTTTTCACAAACGGAACGCAGTTGAAGTGAATGCTGGATGATCGGGCTCTCACGACATGTCTGGATGCGTCCGGTCGTGTTCATAGCGAAAAACTTACTTTCAACTTCGCTTACTTTAGTTGAAAAATATCGTTGAAAACTGTTGCGCTTCAGGACTATGAGCACACATTTGACCAACCACACTTAACAGTGGATTACTAACGCCTTACTAGTTATATTTATGCACTCCGCTTGCAAATAAAACGTGGCTCGCGTGGGACAAAATCCACTGCAGCATGCGCTACACTGAATGTCACTAGCGAAGCAATTCACTTCATCAAGTAGCAAACAGGCAATTCATATTTTCCGTTCTGTCTACTGAACAGTGAACCAACAATCGTCTCCGTTTCCGAGGTATGAGTTCATGATAAATTTTTATTCACTTATCAGTCTGGAAAGTCTATTTCAAAGGGTAGTTTATCATCTTCAAGAACAGTGCGCTGCGATTATCTGTACGGTGCACATGTGTCATCTAAGAATATTTTACCGATACAGCGTTTTCAAACTATTTCTTAGACGTGTTTGCCGTTTGCAGTGACCACGTAGTGTAGTTTATTTGTGCTGTATACTGCCTTCTATAGACTTACAGACTAACTGGCAGGAGCACTCTCATCCGTCCCGTGACCCTCGTTCGAACATTACCGGGGATTCGACAGACGAAAATCATTGATTGCATTAAGCGGAGTCAAAGCTCCATTACCCGCAGGCTGTGTAAACATTAGTGGATTAAGACCACGAGATATCTAAAATATACTACTGGTTCAAATGGTTCGAGTGATTTGGGTTTATGAGACAACACTGATGTCATAATAACATCAGCCTGTAACGATAGGATATCTTCGGCTATAAATGTCTGATGTTTCACACAGATAACTGGTGACTTGAAGTAATGTGGTCAAGAGCTGTGGACTATCCACGTGGAAGTATAACCTGATTTGAACCGGAATAGTGAATTGTGGTCGAGTTCCGCTGTTCGTCCTTACGGGCTTCTAAACTCAAAGAAACTTTACACAATGGTCCTTCTGAAGGAGGGGTCCCGAGGAACTCCATAATGCGAACACTAATTGTCCCGAATGACGTAACTCTAATCAAATCGAGCTATAAAGAACGCCGTTTTATTTTGTGTGTTAAACTTCAACTAGACACAGCCAGATATACATCGAATATTTCCGAAACACACAGCAAAGAAGTAACACATGAAATAGGGGCGATTGTGGGAAAAAGTGGATTTCGGATGTCCTCCATTCAACGACCGAAACAGCATGTCCTAAGGTGACTATTGTTCCTTTAACCAACTCACGACTTACGAGTTCAGAAAAGAATACTGACAGAGAAGGAGTTTCGCAAATGATGGAACAATTGTTTTTTCGAGCTAACTGGCATCCATCTATTTACTATGAAAGTAGCGGGACAATTACAAAGTATAGATGTCTCTATAGGTGTCTGATCAGTGTTTAAGTGTTAACGATGCTGTTATGCCCTCATTCCAGGTACGGTCATTAACGTGGTTTTGAACAACCTACTGGTAGGGGTTGTTTTAATTGTCCCAACGTCTTTTTCCTCGTCGGTATATCATAGAGAATAATACACCATTCATCTGCTCTTGTGAAATGTATTCTTGTGTCTAACTTAAATCATCATCTGGAGGGTCACGTATCGCATCTGTGCTATCAGAAGAACCAATTGAATTGTAGTGAACGGCTTTACTGCCAAGTTTTGTCCAGTCTGGAATAAACCTGACTGCACTCGTCGTAGCAGTATCACCAGTGGGTGACCTACTGGTACGTTCATCTGTAAACAACAGTGAAGGAATGTACGACTTTCACATTTAGTGACAATAAGTCATTGCTTGTAGAAGCATGTTCGCTGCACACCTGAATGCATGCGTGTGAGATATATGTTTATTTACATAATACATAATATCATAATATCATAATATCATTCAAGTGTTCTGTGCTACCTTCGAAGCGAACATATTTGTTGGAACTTTCCACTTTGGCCTTTAATGTTTTCACATCGTCTACATTAGAAGGGGGCATACGTAAACAGTGTAAGCCACCTCAATCTCCAAACTCAAAATGAATCTAGTCCACTGATTCGTAGATTGTTAGAGGAGGAAAAAGGTCTGTGACTGCTCGTTCTTGTCTCTGTGTTGCTCAGGAGAAAACTGCATTGAATGGTTACGTGGTGTAAAGAAATGGTGAACGGAAGTTTAAAAAATGAAACTACAACGTAACTGCTAACGGCACAACCATATTGGCAATGAACATTGAAACATACGGAATCAACATTCGGTCGAACGTGTGTGAATAATGACCTATGGGACTGGGCTATAATTGTGGCCACGAAACTTGTGGTCCTGATCATCTCTTATGCATATGTGGATCAAACGAACTTTCAACGCTTTCAACATAGTTAACTGCGACCACGAGGTTGTTGTTGTTGTTGTTTTCGGACGCGAACAGCCCCCGACTGTGAATTAGTTCCGTCTGTAAAATAACTTACCCATTCTACAATACACTTCTCACCAGTGACCCTTTAGGCATTCACTTGACAAGATTTCCCTAACTTTGATACATACAAGTGAACAAGGTGAGGAACCATAAGTTATTTTGGATAAAATTTGCTCCGAAGCATGAGGTATTTTGAAGAGTTTAATTGAATTAATCATCGCGGAAGATTTAGATGAACATTTATCTTTCAGTGTTAGTGTCACCGATAAGGACAAGGGCACACGCTAGTGCAATCATCCGGATGAACGGTGGCGTTAGACGAAACTCTCAGTTACAACTGAAACATCGTCATTATTGTGGTCCAACAACCAGTTCTTTATCCTGTACTCTGGACATTGATTAGTCTTGAGATTTTATAAGTGAACGCAAACACTAGTGAACTGTTACACACAAATCGGGACAGAGCAGGTGAAATGTGACGTTATGTTGTGCTCGCTAAATATATCCGATATATCGAACCACTTGCCTTCGGGGTGTAACTGCCGGGACGTTTCTATGCTAGTATTTAGCAAATTACATAGACAGAACGGAGCGACAGTTAATCATACGGGTCATTGAACAAAGATTCACTTTACATTCTTAAGACAATCAGGGATATCACATTGTCGACCTAATCAGAATGTGACATGTCGAAAAGTAACCAACATATTCAACCGCCCTACACCTGTAGACATCTCAGCTGAACTTGCAGCAAGCCTTTTGTATACGTAGCAGAAGTTCGGGGATTTAGTTTATTCCAAATTGAACATCGTGGACAGTTAATCACAACGTTCGCACTCAGATAAGCATATAGGCTAGCCCATTTCGATAGGAATCACTCTTCTTACCAGTAGTGCATATTCTTGTCCGGATCAGAATTTGCGCCGTGACCCTCGTGCTTGTGTGACTAAATTGTTAACAGCTATGCAAGTAAACTCGAAATAGGCAAGATCGACTAATCAAATCCAAGTGCTCAAACACAACTTCCCATGAATACTGTTCACGTTACCCGATCATTTTGAAAGCAGAATGCACAGAATCGCTCTGTTCTAGCCAGTCGATAACACCGTGATCAGGGTTTCTCAGTTAGGCTAAAATTACTCTGTTCATTAAACCAAATGAGCAAGATTTGACTCGATGGTAGAAGTTTGGGGATTTACCTTACATTTTTAGTTTTAGTGTGAGGTTAATGACATTTTGATTAACACGTCAGTCTCACAAGTACGAGGATCAGATTGCAAACTCTCATTCGGACAAGGATATGCACTACCGATGAGCTTTAAAATGGGTGAAACTCGAGTCTAGTGCTTTCTTTCGGATACGTTGCGCAACAAGAATCGAATTCTTCTCCAGTTCGTGGGACCGGTGTTAATCAAGGATTGAAAACCAACTGACTGGGTACGGAAATACTTGATCATTATTCCAAGATTGCACTGACAACTGAGTCGTATTGTTGTGTGTTTGTGGTTAGTGATGCTGCACTTCACCTTCAAAACTTCCAGTGAATTTTGTTACTTATACCCGCAGGCTGTGGACATGCGTGGTGAGATACAGCTAAGTGTGCTCCAACTGACGTTCTAGATTTTGCACACATAATTGCATGCATATTTAGGCCTTTAGTATGCAAACTCCCTGCAGCCGCTTTAATTGTGTCCGAAATTACCTGAATTGAAACTTTATATAAGTCTTTGAGACCGAGGTGTAAAAAAATGTTGATTCCTGATCCAGTGTGTATATGTTATGTATCGCATAAAAGCTAATGACAGACCGTTAGGTAAGTATGGGTTCCTGTGGTGGAAATCTCGATTAATCAATTATCCAAACCCCGACACAACAGAAGATCTGAAAAACGGCCAATCTAAATATCGCGTTAAAGATACAACAACAGGATTGGACGAACGATCTCACTGTTGTGCCTTCCGTTATTCGCCAATTCATCTGTTCCGTATCCCACCAATTAACAAACAGTTTTTGATGTTGCGTATGTTAATGAGATGAGCCAATGACAGGCTGTGATTTCTTTAATACTGTTGTACATCCATAAATTCAGCGTCTCAATTCATGAATTACAAATGCTTACTGCTACCAGTACCAGGTCTTCTCCTTATTAATTGCGTGGGAGGTTTCAATTCAAGTACGATTCCTAGGGCTATTCGAAGTCCCTAATTCTGAGTATCACAGTTCCCCTTTTAGCTACATGCTAAATTCACCTATGAGGCTTAGCGTTGCAGAAAACTCAGACAAAAGAAACTGTGCTAGATTATTACAAAACAGATAATCTGGAGCTGTAAGTAATCCATACTGAAAATGATTACGCAGGAATAAATCAGGTAGAGGGGCAAAAATTCCGTCCAGAAACCACTTTGAGAAATGAAAAATATTTGGTCACGTCGAACGCGTTCAAGCAAAGTAAACCCTCTAATTCGTGCATGACGCAATTTTTTGGGACCGAAGACACTCAGGTGGGTCAATCTCAGTGCACTTAGCTACATCAAATCTTTCAGAGAAAGTCTTTGCACATATATTTAGTAGGTTACACTCTGATCAACCCCTGAAGAACGAGCTCTGTCTGAGGCCTATCCAGCTGACTTGGAAAGTGAGCAAGTATCAGCATTTCCTGGTGCTGTGAACCGAGTGAACGGCACACTATTCTTTAACGATCTGTCTACGAGCCAATGACTATTATAAACTCAATGACCACGTGTGTAAGTGAGCTTTCTCAACCCATTAGAGAAAACCACAATCAGTTTGAAAACTTTCGCAAGGGTAAGCTGATCGTGAGCTTACAGTCCGTGTCAGATGAATGCCTAAACTTCCAAAACCAGTGTGCTATTTTTTGCAAACTCACATTCGAAAATTCTGAAATTAACGGACGGAATGATTCACCAGTGGCTGTTGCGAGCCCCGCGTGTCACGGAGGTTGTTTGCTGAAGGATAGTATTAAATGCGATGAGGTAGGTTTCTTGTGCAGTTGTATGTCAAGTACGAGTGCATTTCAGGAACGAAACAAATGTTTTAGATAATTTACCACTAACCAGGCCCGCCATCACTAATGTTGTCAAAAAAGGACACGTGCTGGAAGATGTGATATCTACCAGTTTGTTTTTTTCAATACATTACATTCTGGGCAACATCCATGACTGTAAAATTGATGTCTTCCCCCTGTCTGCATTCATCACTAAGTGATAAGCTTATAGTATTGATTCACTCTGTTGTAAGCTTTTCTAGAATGTCCACAGTATATTAAGAAGCTAAGGATGGTTACACTGAGGGCAATGTTATGCCATAGTACATGTTCGTTCAGACAATGGCTGTGAAGCTTATACTGCTTAATGCGTTGCACTCAGTTTTATCGATTTCCTTCTCATCGACTCCTTTCCATTCTATGTCGTGGATGCAGGTTGGCATTCATGAAAGATAGCTTTTAACGAGAGAGTGTTGTTTGGTTCTACAGACTCAGATTTTGCAACAGGAATAAAAACTCTATTTTCTTGACATAGATGCTTGGGGGACAACATGATGTTCCCTAAGTGAGGAAAAGCCAACTTGACAACTTGATTGATGTAACTCATTTCTCATTGCTAGAATGGTTATCTTCATTCGTTTTAACTGCACAACCGTCAACCAATGGATTTTTAAAATCTCTTCCTAACACATGGAAAAATTTATACCACAATATTAACCAAGCCCAAATAACTTGGCTCTGTTTTTCATAACTGTTAGCTTGCTAGTTCTGCGTTTGTTTACATTCATTTGCAACAACTGAACGTGGTGCATTTCTGGCACTGAACAACACTTCGAATCAACCTCCAGGGAGTTGTCAAAAAACGACAAACCATTAATTAACCGATTGGGAACAAGGTATCCTGGAGTGCGCGGCTAAGCGAACGATTATAAGGTTAACAGGTTGGCCAATTCTTGACAGATGCTTAGAATTTTGACTTTGTGACTCACTCAGCTTCTCGCTAGTTCTCTTGTTTGCAATCAAACATTCTGCCATCGAGCTTTGCACTCGCTACTAACACTAAACCATTAATTATTGTTAACAACCATGACTTTCGTTACTCCGATACACTTGGCTCTGCTCGGAAGCATTTTCGGTCACCAATAGACTGTAATGAAGGAAAACGCCCCAAACATTTGCTCGTCCGTATCGAGATGCTATATCTTATTCAACTATTAGGGTTGGGTTGACAGACAAAAACCTGCATAATCATAGCTTACAGTACATCACTTCATCAGGCAAATTACAAATGGAGAATGTGATCGAATGACCCTAACATAGCACGCACACTCTCACAGTTGTTCACATCCCAAATCGTGCTGAATTTGTTGTGAGATTAACAAGTTATTCCACTTCAGTGTTATTATCTGGCAGTGATCGGAATATGCAAAGTGCTAGTGTTGGTCTTCCGACCTGTTCAAGCTAACAAGTGACGGGATCTTTCGAATACTTCTGCCTAAAGGTTTACATCGTAAACTGAACGTGTTCAGTGGTGTCAACGCAAGGGAGACGGTATCAATATTAGCAACACTTGGGTGACTCCTGATATGGGCAACTAATGATGGGTACTTTAACCAGATACACACCAAGTAGTGCCTGAATCGGTCATGAACCTTCATCACAGCTCACGTCAATGATACCTAGACCATCTTCATTGTCACACCTCTTGAAGAATTCGTCCCTGATGTGCGTCCGTCGCGTAAATTTGATGGAAGAAACAGCTGCTGACTGGCATACACCTAATGACTGTGCTAGGTCATCCGCCTGTCTTTCGGCAAAAGTTAAGTCTTCAAAAGCACCGCAGGTAAATTCTGTAGGCAAACTGGTGGTCTATGTGTGGCCGAAGATGGAGAACTAAACGGAAACACCTCCTACCTTGAGGGAGATTGTAGAAACAGCCAAACAACTGCACGGCTTCTCCGAAAGCCGTTAGTAGTGAATAGCTATCGTACTCTTGACAAAAGAATGGTGTGCAGTTTTGTTTGAATTGCAATACTGTGCCGCTAAGACAGTCTCAGAATCATCCGTGAAATTATATATCCTGCCATTCTGGAGAGATTTTCTGGAGATAAACTGCTCAGACATCCAATTACGCTTACATCAACATCCTGACCATTTAAAAAATCCAATGCGATGACTGTAGACAACATTACGTCAGCCAAACCGGACGGAAATTATCAACACGAATACATGAACACGAACTGACCATCAAGAGGCACGATCAATTTTTCCCGATCTCCGCCCACGAAGATAAAACTGGACACGCCTTCAACTTGAACACCGCAGAAATCCTTACTCAGTCAAATACCAAACATGCAAGAGAATTTCTAGAAGCTTGGTTTTTATCAGCCGGTTCAATAAACAAACACATCGAGCTAGACAAAATCTATGAAGCAATGCGAATCAAGGAAAATGAGCACACGTGAAAGCCATCCAGCCCAAATACTGGTAAGCCCAAACGACAGAGAGCAGCCAATCAGAATCCAGCCCAAGGACACCAGGGAACAACCAATCGGACATCAGGTCAAATATCAATTGCGACAAAATCAACCAGTGGTGGGTCAAGTCAAACACGACAGAAAGCGACCAACCGGAATTCAGACCAGTAGATCAACCCACTCTACTATATAAGAGCAGGCATCGATCCAACTTCACCAAACGCCACAATCAAAGCTATACGCTGAAACACTCACACACTGATGATGTCACCTCGCTTGGTGATGAAACGTTTGCAACCTAACTGCCAAGCTCTGCGAACATATCAGTACCAAATCCATAAAACATTAACCACATTGTCGTAACGTTCAACAATGTTGAAATATTTTCAGGGGAATAAAGTGTTAAATGACTATAAGCCACTCGAATCTGCTGAAAAAGGGCTAGGTTTTCGTTCTTCTATCTGGCATACCTATTTTGCCCACGACCCTTCTGTCAAACACCGCAACGTAATGGAGATCCCATTATCGGCGGCAATGTATCAGTGTGCTACAACCGACCGTATCATGTTCTTCGCCTAATCCAATATGAAGCACCTCCAGTAAAATGTCAGTGGGATCCACCCACGTTACTATGTACAATAATTTATCTAGTGTAAGGCAAGTTAGCCTATTCTCTTTTCGACTGAAAACCCTCAAACATTTTGACAGGATTATTTGTATGGTTATCGCCGAGACGATAAATGAAAGCCTGTTTCTGTTACCAAAGAACTCGTCGACATACCATAGGTCAGCCCGTTAATTTTTCAGAAGTCCCGCTTAGTCTACGCTGCTCCTTTCTTACTACTGCGCACTCTTGGAGGTAGATTTCGCAGGAGACTAACGACGGTACATTTTAGCTTCCAAAATCGCTTAATGATCTCCAACACACCTGTTTTGAAGTCATACTCCGGCTTCACTTAATGACCCATCTTGCCACTTGCAAAAACAAACATAACTTGAAGGATTGAAATGGCTTAGGTAATATGTATTTGACGGTTAAAATTCACCACAAACACGCAACTGGCTGTCAATTATCAGGGGGCTTACTGAACAATATCGACCATTCGACCACCCTATCGGCAAACCAGGAAGAAATTACTGATGAGCAGTCAGGGATTTGGTTCATTTTCAAGTTGACCATCACTCACATTTGATCGCAGCGTTCGCATTCAGATAGACAGTCCAGCCAGCCTCTTTCGAAAAGAAGCAATACACTCGAGTTTTGCTCTCATTAGAGCTCGTCAGTAGTGCATATGGTTTCCACGGCAGGGATTTGAACT
>QNGE01008581.1:0-16160 GCA_008508345.1 Paragonimus westermani | reverse complement strand
CATCTGCATGGAAAGTAGTGCGGTTCATTTAAGAGTTACTATAACTCTAACCATCTTGTTAGGTGCAATGCATATTGTGTATGTATATAAACGTGCGTGCGTTATTGAGTTAGGTATCTACGTTACTAAAAAACGCGTTATCCATAATGTAGAACTGACTAAATATTTTTTTAGGCTGCATCTTAAGAAAAAATCAACATCAACTGGTATACAATGGTTAGCTTTTACAACTGAGAAAGTGTGCGTAGCTCGGCTGGTGCGAGTCTTTCAGAAGTGATTAGGTCACAAGAAAACCTCCTCCGCCAGTAATTTGGAAAAACAAACAACGTTAAATCCGATACGACTTATATCTTGAAAACACTCTCGTGTATTTTGCCGGGTCACATTTCGCGGTTTCTGAAGCAGAAGGTACAATTGGTTTTAATCCTCTAAGCGGTGAAAGACATGGTTGCGTCACATCTCAAATGAACTTTTGTGACGCATGAAAGAGAGCAGTTGCGATCGACTGCTTAACATCTTCTACATACCAGTTTGAAGATTAAACCGGCTAATTTACGAAAACGAAAAGCTCTCCGGTTCCCAAATTTTTGTGTATTTCAACAAAAAAGCAACTCCACTGTGCACCCAAATATCTGTCTATCGATTTCTACCAGTTGGTCGTTACCCATGAACGGTCGTGTTCTGGCTACTGCGGTTTACCTCTCGATATGCTTTGAGAAATCCTACATGCCTGTATTTGTTTGGGAAAGAACTATCAAAAATAATTTTTTACCCTATCATTAATATTTTGTTTATTGATCGTTTAATTTGTGCCTCGTTCTCTAGCAAACTACCACACCTGCTCTTTTCGAACAAGAAAGTATGACTTTATCAAAATGTACAGAATTGCTTTCTATTCGTCACACAATACTTATACTACATTATTCGCAGTTATGCAGTGCACAGAAGCACTCTAAATAATGGTCGAGCATGCAAACGAGTTTGATGTCGTCAAATCGGTGATCCATGAAATGTGAAGCCTTGATTCTCGTGATTGTAATCAACATTCTATTCAACATCCTGGGTTTCAATCTCCAAAGTTTATCTGCCTTATTCCCGGTGACATTTGATTGAAACCTAAGCAGCTGGTTTTCTTCCCGTGCGGTCTCTCAACAGAGTTTAACTCTGACCTCGCCTTTCACTTTGACGTCTACATACTTTGTTAAAAGTGACTACGACTGCAAACGCGCAAGTCAAAATCAAGACAGTTCATGTAAGTTTGCTCAACACCGTCCTCAGAATGCTGATTCATCGTTGCTTTTAGTTTATTTTTAAGCGGTCACATTTGTATTGCCAATATCACATTTATTGGTTCAGTTAATGCTTGCGGAATACGTGATCTTAAGAAGAAAAGTCGCTTTTCACGGTGCTCTAAAGCAACCAATTTAAGCACACCTGTGAAACACGTAAAATAGTACTGTGGTCACCGGGTGAATCTACCTGATATAAGCTCAAATGAATATTTTTACAAAGTGGCATCCCTGAATTGTACGAAAAAAGGGTTGATTCGCTTGAGGAATTCTCTTCAAATAACGTAACATGTAGCCCCTAGGCTGTTTAAATGGCGCATATTTGTAGAAATAACTTAGTAACTAACGTCAAAATGCAATTAGCGTTGTTCTGCTGGGAGTAGCAGCCAGTCAATCGAAAGAGCACCAAGTGATAAGCATCTCACTTTATTACGTCACCGAACACTTTTTTTGACAAAATGACCAACTGCTATTTTGTTCACCGCTTCGGATCCTTGGATTTATTGCAAACTCGTGATTAAAATATCCTGATTCAATTTTCACACATAGTTTGTTAATTATTGAAACAAGTTCAATTCAACTAAACAGCTGAACCTGTTAGCAATTACACGTAAAAATAAATTATGTATCTAGACACAACACACTTTTAGTGACTAATACCCTCCTTCTGGCTTCCACTGTTTCAGAAAGTTCATGTGGCCTAAAATGCCCAGAAATCTCTTCCAGAAAAGTGCTGTTTGTACGTGTTAACGATTAAATTCTGTGTCATTTTTAAGAATCAGTTTATAGTCAGTCCGTTAAAAGACGAACTGTTTACTTACCTGTGCGCAAATCTTTGTCTAACCTTCATAACTTGTAGCATTTAGCAATTCTTTGATAATGGAGAGCACTTCAGTCTTTTAATGTTTGAACACGATTGAAAACTAATCACAGCTATATGTACAACTAAACTGTACGGATTGTATCCAGTTAAAGAAAACATCACTGAAAAACTAAAAAATATTTGGGGATTTAACTGGTCAGAACTAATTACAGCCTTCGCATTCGAATATGATGTTTGAATGGTCCACTTCAAAGGGAAGCACTATGTTTCGCTCTGAAAAGAACGGTACGTATGTTCTCACTTGGACCAGCATACTCAGTCCAACCCTATTGGTTGTGACTCGAGAATGTTAACTGATTATTTGTGGAACTAACAACACTTATGACTGGTTCTTCCACAATAGACACAACCAAATTTTCGCGATCTATACTTAACTTTATTTCAAAAAGAAACCAAACCATAGTTTTTGTTCGTTCCATTCAACAACCGCATAAAGAGGACTTCACTGTGCTTGACGTAAGCGACCCCATTATGACAGGTTAGCAATACACTAGACGTTAGTCCACACTACCATCAACTCTACGTAGAGCGGCTGACTGAAATCCAAATCGTCAACTGGAAATAGTCAATTCCAGTCACTTACTGCATTTAGTTTCATTAGTGATCAAATCTGTTAACCAACATATACTAGCGAGTTGAATGCCTTCTGACTGGCTCTCTATTCCAAGGTCTATTGTTAATACACAACTTGTAACTTGTACGAATGTTCAAGACATCCATACGGTCCTTTACAAGGCTATCCTTTATTAACGTACGAGGTAGCAAGCACAGCCCAGCAGGCTACTTACGGTTCAGAATTGGTCATTCAGAACAACTAATTGAAGCACAGCAGTGTTTTGACTAGAGCGACCAGAACAAAAACAGATAATTTTGATGTGAACTACAATAAATAACTTACAAAATTCACTAAACACCTAGCTGCCCTTACAGATTTTTTCACCTAATCCCATGTTGGTTTAATCTGAACCCAGCGCGTCTACTCTGTTGATGTGGTCCACACAAGGTTACCTATAGAACATTTAGCTTATTAAAAAACCAAATTCAACGCTCAAACTTTACATTCATTCAGGGAAATATCGGTTTTAATTGCCCACAATCTGACAGAATCGCGCGTCCGTACATATGACTTAATTGTCCCTTCCACATCATTAGAGTTTTTAGAGAAAAGGAATCACCATACACTGTTGATGCTGACGATTTACGTACGCGAACTTCCTCAACACTATAACGAAATTCATACTGTTGATTACTGGTCTGATAAAAAACCTACGCATCTTCCCCATAAAGAAGCCCACGAACATCATGCTATCAACCATTTTATATGTGATTGTGGTCAGTCGCTCAAATTTTTCTTCGAATGGAACCTATGGTGCAGTCGTTCCTCCTCCCCAACGTTCGTTTCACTTACCAAAACGGATTCTAATCAGTTTTATATATTACTGACAAAACATCACTCACTTAGCTGGACGTTCATGGATTGATCAAACTAATAATTGCAACCAGAGCCACAATGTACTCATTCGTTTAGGTTATCCACTGAGTTTTGCGAACATTGCTGTTCGGCCACATCAATCCCAGAAAACACGCCGACAGTGCGTTTTCAAAACCCAGTTTTTTTCAGTTTTACTGCTTGTACCTACGGCCTTGACGACGAAGCGCAGTTTATACCAGTAAACACGACGCGTGAATAAGTGACACACCTATTGCGTTCAGTACAACAGTTAGAACAGAATGAAGTATGACAGCTCTCGACTTTGACTAGGCTCGAACCAAAGGCAGAAACAGTCTTTTTAAACGCGACGAGTGCTGCACGGGCTGAGTTATAAGCCGTGGCAAGGGCCCAGAAATTTCGATTTTATATTCATGTCAGTATTTCGTACACAATGGATCCAGTAACTCGGATAGTCGGCTACCTCCGCAGGGTTTCTACAGCATTCCACGCTATAGTCTATTGACACTAATGCTGTTGGATGATAAATTGCGTTATCGATAAGAAAAAAGGTAATCAAAGCAGATTGCGCAAGTTCCGAGAACCCAGCGTTGCTTTGTAGCTTAGTCGGTGCGGCGCTTAACGCAGAAGACCAACTTTCGAACACCAGGGTCTTCTCTAAGTTGAAAAACCTGCTACAATCACTGACAACGGAATGCATAACTGTATTAAAAAAAACGGTTATGAAATGTAAACCCGTATCTGCGTATGCATCGCTTACTGGCGCAGCAGTCTGCCCTCTGGTTCACCGTAAACAGATCGAAACAGGGAATACATATATGGGGATAACCTGTTTAGTATAATGAGATGTTTCTTGGCTGTGATCTATATCATAACCAGACAGGCCAGCTCTACATTACAAAAACAACTGTGATAGTTTGGCTTTCAAGTTGGTTGTGACCTCCAAATTGCTGAAGATGAGATTAAAATAATCTTCAAGATTGTCAACACATTTACTGAGTTAATCATACGAATCGTATTCCAACTTTCCCAAACAAAGATGCAGAACATGTTCGTGCATGTATTTCCGCATTCTAGACAGAAAATAACCGATGAAGTTAACTCCGGGTGAAGATTTAACCAGCCGGCTGAATCTGAGTGGTGTTAGGGACACTGCTTCGGGAGTCCTTTGCCTATATCTTCACACAGCACTACTAGATTTATGCTTGAATTCATACCAGCGGCCCACGCAACTCCTACGGAACAGTTTGTATAATTTCGTCATTTAATGTTAACACCTCTGACACAAACAGAATATGACAAGTATTCTAACTAAATGATTAATCGAGGTTTAAGTTAATTGTCCCCGATTGAGTATCACTCACACGTGGTTGCCACGTTCACAATCAGTTAGGTCTTTCGGCCATTCTGCTTCATAATGAAGCACTAGACCCGGGCCCCGATCTTATTGGAGCTCATCGGTAGTGTATCTACTTGTCCGAACAAACACGCATATTTCGCCCTCGCGCTCGTGCAGCCAGCATGTTAATCACTGCTACAGTAACCTCACAATAGGCGCCACCAAATAATCGTACACGAAAACTCGCTGATGATGCTAACTACATTAGTGTGTAAACATACAATTTACCAAACGTGCAAGATTTTATTGATTCATATGTTCACTGTAGCCACTTTGTTTAAACCCATTCATCCAGAATGAACAAGTTGGGTATCACCGTTTCGTTACGTATCGCATTAGAACAAAATATTTTATTGATCAATCGCTCAAAAAAAGCCTATCATTTCCATTGCTCTCTTATAATACCATGGCATATAACAATGACCTAACTGTTCAATGTATATTAGAGAAATTCTACTTCAGTGTTCTAATTAGCATGTTGGCCAAGCACAGAAATTAAACTATATTTCCTATTTCATTGTTGTCACCCATACTCAGTGGGACAGATTAGGGCGCAAAAAGCTTTACGATAGTTAAATACTACTTTTAAATACGAAATTTCAGTCCTCATAACATATTTTTCGTGTGTTTTTATCCGCCACATTTTTTAAACATACTTTTAAAAATTCTATAATGTGTTTTTTCAAAACGGTAGCGCACTAAATTCAATGCACAAATCCCAACAACCTTCCGGGAACGTGTTCAAAAAATTGCGGGAAGTTTATAACTTGGAAAACCCAGTCTCTTAGAAAGGCATCAGTAAAGTGGTGGAACACGAAGGTTGTTCTGTATGACTGTCTACTAAGCGCACACAAGTGTGCATGAAAAACAGCAGTTCTGCTGACGACCCTATTCACATAATTCGTTGGAACCAGGACTGATGACCTATCATCAGTAAAATGAAACCAACAACTGGATGAAAACTTTTCTATAATTTCTGAATTTGCCCGTTTTTGGCACCTATCTTTATTTTTAATTAACTGAAGAGAAACTTATTTCTGACGTCACCCGCATACTTCAACTAAAGACATATTTCGGTGTAATGTTCTGCTCGTAAATAGCAACAACGCTTATTCTCTCCCTGATTTTAATTTACGATCTGTATATGGACGAATCTGCAACTGATGGGAATCGACTATAAAATCAGTCATGGTAGTCAACAATGTTACCGTGACATTCTGCATCTCTGAACAGCAACTTCGGGCGCACCAGTTTTCACAAATTACTTATCCCGCCTGAATATGGACCCAGTAGTTGACATTTATTGGCTATGATTTGCCTTTGAAGGCTTCTTCCTAGAACAGAATCGATTGTAGATAGATTGTTTCTATACCAGCATACAAGCTTTGTGATCATATGTGCCCAACTCGTTTCCGGTGTTGTGAATATTTTGCGTAAAACAGCGTCATTCGCAGACTACAAGCACGTCTTAGAACAACATTGTGCCTGCGCTTACATGCTTGTATTGGCTCCGTCTCATGCGGTTTTTGTTTAAAAGCAGGTTGCAAACAAAATGAATCTAATTTTTGTTGGTTTAACTTTTGAATACTGATGTTTATCTGCTACTGATTGAACGACTCATTCACAAACTTTCGAGAACAGAATCAACTTTGAAATTTTATTCCTTCCGTCTATTTTAATAAGACAGTTGTTGGACATCTGCTGTGAGTTTTCGACATTTCGAATTAGGTCGCCAGCTGTTTCGTCAATAGATAGAGGCTTCAAGTGTGGTGATTTTGACTGAGCTAGAATATGGAACAACCAAAAATGTCACAAACAGCATAATTCAAGTTTGTAAGGAAGTACTTTTCGAGCACAAAATGGTGGTCATCAATGCTTCAACAACATGTGCTAAAGATTGCTTGGAATCAATTGACTAGCTTGTAACTATCAATCAAAGTCACGAGGACAACAACTGACAATCAACATTTATTCACTATGTCTGATCATCAAACTGACGGCAACCCAATAAATACAAAAACAGTAACCAGAGTGAACAGGAAAGTCAGACAACACAGAATATTGGTTGTTTGATTGCCAACAGTTACGCAGTTTTGGGCTTACTTGATTGTAGACTGACAGAGATTATGTTCACACAAACACCTCTTGCGTGTAAAAGTCTCGGTTGCGCAATCAGATACTGTATAAAAAGGTGTTAAAAATTCAATCGAAGCAACTTACCAGAAAGTTTAGGTGTGTGAGTTTTTTCTATTACTTCACATCTCAAACCCAAACTTCAATAAATCGCAACCTGCTGTTAGATTTGCCTATCTGTTTGCCGTGTTCAGCAACAAAAGTTGTCCGTGCTACAAAGCGACTACCCAATATATTACGCCAACGTCACTCTGTGAAACTTAGTAATAGCGTAAAACGATTTCACTCAAAGCTCATGCTATTTTGACCGACTGTAATCAACGTGCCTTTAAGAACCCGGCCTTTCAGATTGCCTAACGTACTTCAAAAACCGATCTATGCTAATGAAGCTATTAATTTGAAGCAATTTGTTCTCTTTATGAATTTAATGAGGCAATGAGAAGACTTCTTCTCATTGCTTTATTGAAGCTATTAATACCCAGCTCTATAGTGTTGATTCCTGTGTTCAAAAGAGATTTGGTGGGACGCATAATCTCCCTTGGCCACATATGGTCTAGCTGACAGTTTACAACCATGATTGCGTACCCGTTGGAAAAACAGCCTGTAATCACCATTTTCCGGCTCTCTTGGTAACCCTGGTCACTGATTTCCTAATCGTTGTTTTGTAATTAGCTTGGTAGTCGAACAGAAAACAAATCTTCTTCGCCATTTTGTTTTTATCTTGACTGGTCGAGGTTTTACGTTAGTGGACAGTGTGATGCAAAAATTGACCGGGATGAATTTAAAAACTGCCACCACGATATTGTTTTCAACGTCTGGTTCATTGTTATCTTATCACTTGAGCAGTACTTATGAGAATACAAGTAGCGTTTTCTCAGAAAGCATTTTTGAAGTTATGGGTTACAATCAACATCAGAAAAAATAAAAGACTAACACTGATTACACAATAATTGTGTGGCCTACCACGGCATATTGTAGCTAAACAACATGAAATGTGTAGTAGACCCTCAATTTTTTACTGTTTTAAAGCTACTCGGGTGCAGTGTCCAAACTAAGGTATTAGATTGAGACATTTGAATTCCGCCGGACTGATATCAAACGCTATTTGATTTCCGATGCAAGTGAACGTGGTATAAATCTTCAGATTGCAATTCACTCCCGGTAACAGAAAATTATATTAAACTTCTTTACTGTAATTGCGCATTCGCAAAACATTTATGCATCTTGTAACAGCAGGGAGTTGACACATTTTCCGATGGCCACCCCAAGCAATAAACCCGTCTCTGTCGCCAACTAGATTGCCGAGGCAAGTTCTGGAATCTTCAGGTCTGACGCTGTTGACGTTCATCGAACGAACGGTAAGTGAGCGTCATACGGACTTTCTACAGATAGAAAGCGCTACGGTGGTTAATCTTTCTGTCACTGAATTGAGGTTACACACCCGGTATTCAGAAATGTACTGTCCGCTTCCCTTCCACATTGCTTCCGTGAGCTCTCAGTGTAAGTGAAGATTTTACAAACTCAGCTGAAACCAAAGGACATGCTCTCTCGCGGGTCATTCGTTGCTGTCTTTGTGGGATCAGTTGATAACTCTTACACTAAGTTCAATAACCTCGTCGTGAATTACCTACTGCCTTTCAACGTTCTGACGAATGTAACTAATAAAAATCTCTCTGTGAGCTTCGTGAGATTTTTAGAAGACTGGTAGTGGACAGGCTCATTTTATTTTCCCGTTACTGTTGTGCGTGGGTTGAGTATACGAAATTTCATATAACAAAACCAAGAGGAGTTGAAGTGTAAGCTCATTTCACTGCAACCGAACTCATTTCAAGGTTGCAATTAATCCCTATGACACGTGATGGAATTCCACTTCTCCAAACCGTAGCAAACGTTTGTTTCTAAATAACGACAAAAAGTGAATATTGGTTGTTGTCGTAATCACTCCACAGGGCTTTGTAGAATAAGTGTCAGCATGTTTTTTGTTAGTAAACCGATTCTTAGCTGCATAACCGTTTACAAAAGTCACTTCCTTGGTTGCTGACTAACCGAACTACAAGCTGTTGATGTATTTTACATAATTATGACGTTTTAGAAGCATTTGTCAGTGTGTCTAGCGGAATTCAAAAGTAACCAAACTTCACCGAAAAAAAAACAAATTATGTGTACTTTCGGACTCTACTGCTAGCTTCCGTCATATCGTCTAACAATTGTTCCAAAAATATCTATCAGAGCATACAAGGAGTTCGTGCAATGCCATCCAACAGTTATTAGCTTCCCATTAGTTGCCGAGACGACGTTCAAAATAACGTGGATTATTCAAACGCAAACAAAATTAATGTTTGTGTAAGTTTCAAGTCAGTCAGAAAAAAGCAAGAAACCCCCTGTGCAAGTTAGAGAATGTTGTTTTTAATGGATTGATCACGCTACTTTTTTATGTTTTGTTTTCCTACCGGTTTATTAAATAACAACGAAATTGTCCATCGTCCTTACTGATGTTTGTCAGCATCGGCAGTTGGATCACACTGAACATGAGCGATAGTTTAGTCTAACCGTCTATCAAAATGCCGAATGATGATTCATTACATTGGCGTACTTTCGAACACTCACAGTTAGATAGGAGATCAGGGATATGGATTGAACCCCATCAGAGATATTTTTCTTATGAGGGTTATTCGGTGGGATGTCACCTAAAATTCAATTCAGCCTGAAAAATTAGATTGTTCCTGAGAAAGCAAAAGTTTGGTCTCCTCGCGTGTTAACTGATACCAGAAAAATGTGCCGGTGATCAGGTGGCTCCAACATATGTTGAAGGACCGACAAGCTAATTGAAACCTGCAATGTCATTCATTGCGTTTGTCTACCACATAGATGCTCTCCATCGGTGAGCATTTACAGCGATTAAAGTTCACCGTTGCCGTTTTATTCTGGCCCTCCTGACAATATAAGGTGTATGTGGTTGCACCACCCACCCACTAGACGGCTGCCTGACATGTCGCGGTCTTCTTATCGCATACAGTACACGCGGTCTCGTATAGCACGTAAACACAAGTATCACCTCGCCACCCACTCGATTCAAATACCAGTGTATCATAAACCAAGGAAGAATACACACCCCATGCCCACTTCGAACAGAATGTCTTACGTGTTCTGCACAAAATATATTGCTCCTCAACATCTTTCTGCAAACATCGAAAATGGTCACATAACGTAACCGCCACAAGGTAGTTGATAAGCTTATTAGGGGCTAAGCATAGCGAGTGGATTCATCTAATCGCCGACTTTCACAACTTGCTTAAATGGTGAAATGAAAGTACGTACCAACTGCAATATTAAACCCAAAGTACTTTTTTGTGTTAAACTTGAACTGACAAAACCTGTGTTTTCCGAGAAAAAAGCCTAACGTGATAAAAAGAGAAATAGTTGACCAAATAAGCAGTAAATTGGCACAATCAAGTTTGAAGTGTGTGACAAACACCATAGACAGCATCGCAGTTCATTGTTGTTGCCCAGTGCAAACATTTGAGAAATCCCACAACGATATCACAGATCTGTTGTCTGTGGAATTTAAATCCAAAATGATTTCCTCCCACGTGGTTAAGTAGGAAAGCAGATTGTACAACCTACCTTCATTTCTTATTACATCATATGGTAAATTGCTTAGATTACAAGATCTTTTTCTGTAAACTGTTGACATGTAAGAAGAACTCCAGCCGAATATACCTGTTCCTTCAGTAAGAACAATAGTTTTAATGTATACAGTGTTCCATGTAAAGTTTTCACTTCAACAGGGTGCTTGAGCCTATTTATCTGGAATGGAAGCGCTGAAAAATGGAAATGAAATGATTTTTCAGCGCCATCATGCCTGCTTTTAAGAAAATAATCTACTTCTCAGTCCACTCTGACAAAGCTAACAACCCCGTTTTTTTATGTTCACCTCCGAACAGTATGGATGAACACGGTTCATTTTGATCGTATGTTTAATATGGCTGTGGCCACGATACTGAAGATTAGGGCTGTTAGTTACAATAACGCCCTACGGTCGATTTCGGCAACCAGCGATCATATGGTGTGGAAGAACAATTAAATCGGTTCGAACTAGCAACGTATCGTTTGTCCCATCGATCAATAATTACCATATCATGTTCATTTGAGAGTATCCCATACAACTTGGTGATAGGGTTTTCGCACCCATATACACACCAACGGAGTGTTAGCAAGTTATGTGTGAAATATTGTGGGCTCCCATTCACATGCGATCATCAAAAGACTAGTAACCAAGCAGGTAAAACTGTGACATAAAGTATTATCGGTCCAAGTCTCATTGAGCACACATCTGCCACTTCGGTCAAAAAACTAGAATTGGACGTCAAGTATCGGCCTGATGGTTAAAAACACAGAGCGGTATAATTGCTACTGTTCGACAACCTGGCAGTAGCCAGTGCAATCCGAGAACGCCTGTGATCCTCTGAGCTACCACACACTCATTCACAAAAAGAAGAATGTTAACCAGATTCACAGTTATTACAGTGATTCTTATTTGGAATACATTGCGTTAAGTGGTGTTGTTTTAGGGATCCGAGTTAGGTTGGTAACAATTTCTAGGGTGCATCTTTATTCCCGCCAAACAGCAAACATAAAAGATTCCACGGCTTTATGCCAGCTGGTCAAGGTTATCTAAATCAGTTGGCACTTTTTCATACCATTTTCATGTTCAACACAACTGGAAGTACTTTTAGAGAACAAATTTTATCCGAAAAACACTGGACTTATTCCCTTGATGTCAGTCAGTACTCCATTTGATACGGTCATCACCCACTTGCTTTGGTTGGTCAGTCTAGGATTCACGTTCGTCAGTTAATCATGAGCCAAACTTTTACTGCCGGTTCGGACGCGCGGCGTAATTTGCCGATAAGTCATAACAGCAACATACCCCCTAACCGAGTAATTCTCTGTATGTAAGTTTTTCACTTGAAAAACGAGAATCGAACCAAAACGGTTTCCAACTTTTTAACCAAATTCCCATCTGTCATCAAAAATTCCAACTCAAATGCACCTTTCGAGAAACCCTGATGAGGAATCTATCAGAAAACGACTGATTATTCAACGAACGTTACAGAAGAAAGGAATGGACTCTTTTTCAAGTTGCATGCTGTAAGAAAAAGTAGGTTGTGGCGACCAAAAATGAAATAATCAATACAGTAACGTGATTGTCTATCACGGAATTTGTTTTGCTTTAACTTTGACGATCGATTCTCAAACGGACATCCAGTATATCAACTTTTGTCTCGTTTGATTATTCAAAACCAGTAAACTAATAGCATAATAAAATATTCATATATTCAAAGATCACTCCTAAGCTTCAAATCAAAACCCCACTGAACTTTACACAACTTGATAACTTCGGTTTTTCCAACTTCTAATTCAACTCGGATATTGCTATACATATCCACTAGGTCAGTAATAAAAACTTAGTGGAAATCGTTTAAATGGCTCAGTTTTCCATGTGTAGTCACGTGCTAGTTGATAGTGAATCGATTGGCAGAGTTTCACAAGATCTGTGTTCACTTACCCATTAACTTTGGAAACCAAGTTTCAATATTAGCCTTTCTCTTTGAGCATAGGAACTCATAACTTTTACGTATGACGAGACTAAGTCAAAACAGCCTGGTTATTGTGCACAGTAATATGAAGCAAATCAGCTAATTCTATGACGATTATCGTCAGTAATACCGAGATTATTTTCTGAAAGGCAGCAAATTAACTGTCTAAATTCGTAAATCCAAACTAACAGTCGTACGGTCCGATACATCAAACAGTTTCTACCTTCGTGTGTTGCGTTGTGCACGAAGCGATGTTATCAGCAGAGTTCTAACCAAAACTTCAAGAACGCTCGGTGCACCATTGGGGAAAACACCTAAATTTCGCTGATCGCTTTTGTCTGCTTGCTGGATACAAACAAATTGCTTGTCTGTCAGAAAGTTGTGCCACCCAATTGGAAACTTGGTGATGGCGAACCATAAATATTTTTCGTCCTGCTTTGCCCACAATAATAAATTTAACTTTCAGCCCCCTACTAACTCCTTAATTACTTATTACAAAAGCGTTTCGAAGATTTTTGAAGCGATTTGCCAAACTGCAATCTTTTAAATCAAACTTGTGGTGAACACGGTTGCAAAGGTCCTGAGTAAAAATACGAACTTGTGACACGGGGAAAATTTGCTTCTTCTGCCTTCATTATGATGTAACCCGTTTGATAGCAAAGGCTTTCAATAGGGTCTCCCGGTTTTCCTGTATGCGGTCCACACAAATTCTCTACAACCAAGAGTGTTCAATAAGACCTATTGAAAACAATGTAACGAAAGCTTGTTCCCCACCGAAGTGAACCACTACACGCCATTTTCTCGGAGAAATCGCTCACCCATGTGCATGCCATCTTGCTGAGAGTAACTCGCTCATTTTATACAAGGCAAAAACGTTTGTTCATTAGTGAAATAGGTTGAGAAACTTTTTTCTGGTGGAAACATATTCTTAGATACTGAATGGTTCCAACGACAAAACGGTTGTACACCAACAATTAATGAGAACTACCTACCTGTAACATTTCAGACAGTTAGGAGTGGCTGACCGCAACAGTAGAAAACTGCAAGACGTAAAACGATCAGGCGGATTGTGGATATAGAACGCTTAAAGACAGAAATGAGTAATAGACTGAGATCAAGGTAATAAGTTGAAAAGTTCAGTCATCCGTAGCAGGAATCCCAATCTTCGTGAGCACCAACCAAGTCCGGTGGCATTTCCAGTTAAAAGTATCCGCAGCCTTCCAACTCCCAGCTACACACCTGCAAAAGGTTTCTGTAAACAACTAACTATATTCACTATCCCAATTAGTAAGATTAATTCTGCTATGGCGTTTTCACATATTACCCCATTTTTAAAGAAAAATAATGAACTTTATCGATTATTCAAGTGAAATATATCATTCCAAACGTACTTGCTGATACTTTAAATAGCAACCCTATGAGACTGACTTCGTCCTCGTTTGATTTAGTCAGATAATGCGAAGCTCTCAACTAGTTCGAGCCATAGTCCAGATATTTTCTCCATACGATAAGTCTGAACTAGTAGCAGCCACCCCGAGAGTTGTGATGAGGATTCTGATGAGAACAACTAAATCCGTTTACGCTCATCACACTTACCAGCTGTGGCAGTACAGGATGAATTTTAACAGTAACGCCGTAACGATTTCAGTACGGGGCCTGCTTAATTTATTACAGTGGTATTCATAATAACCGTACAATAAAGTACTTTCATGTAGCTTTTTACAATAAAAGCATTTGTCCAACTAATTAAAGTAAGATCCTTAGAGCCAGAAGTAAAATTTCGATTAAGTAGCTGGCCAAATAATGAGTGACATTTCTCAGATAAATCATTAAAATTGCGTAAACTGATTGCAAGCTAAATTTCTGACCAACTGTCATAGTACTGCTCAGTGAGTAAATGAAGCTACATGGTGTTTATCTAATGACCCTCACAAAATTGGTTGAAAAACTTCACACCAGCATATCCTGTAGAAGTCGGCCGTTGGGCAATACTGTTTTGTAAAATGACGTACTCTTACTAGGTTTAAACAATTCTTGTTGCTTTTGAATTGAACACTGCAAAACTAAAACTTTTTTTTCAGTAAAACCTACCAAGCTCGATGTTCGCAATTTTCGATATTAATGTCACCCCAAAAATTCATCAAGACGGGCTTACAATGCTGATAAAGTTATCTCGATACACCTACGTTTACCAGTACGTCATTGACCAGCCTGACGAGAAACAGTCGAGTTATCACATCCAAGCGCCCCTTTGCAAACATAGTTTTATCATAGTAGATACCAATTTTCGGCCAGCATGTATTTCTGTAAGTTACTCAGTTGAAGGCGTTTCCCGATTAAAAATTTCAAACTTCTTTACACAGAAGCCTCTCGTCGAAATATCCTAGTATTACTGTTTGTTATTAATGCTCAGATTGTTTGATTTTTTCACGAACAAAACAAGTAGACGTTTCAAATCTCATGAACAATCGATAGACACATACAAGCGTAGGTGCAAAGTGAGCACCTAAACCGCAGCCGAAATACACATCGGTCATTGTGAATAAACAAAACTACGGTTGGACACGTTGACTAACGGTAAACAATGAACGTAGACACTGACACAAAAGGCGAACAGTCCGTCAGCATTCTGTGCCTGGATAAGGGTAGTCAGTGCCACATAAAGCACAACGCACAGCCGTGTGGACGCAAAACCTCTGTTGTAGGAACCCAAACCGCAGTCCGGTAATAAGAGTTGCAGTCATCTGAGTAAAGTCCCTGGACAATGTGTTATCCGTTAGGAAATGCAGGAGGATTTTGGCTGTCACAAGCCAAAATCAATTAGACTTCAGATCGGCCTTTGCAGCCGGACGGACATGCATTGTGTTATTTTGAAAAGCATTGTGCTCGTTATAATTCATCAGTAGTGTGCAGTGGTGTGACGATCTGTACCGAATTTCCAATGCACAGTTACACGAAACGACCGCGTCGAACGCCGTTTAAGTAAACTCAAACTGCGCACAACCGAGTTATTACTAGCAAGCAGTTTATTGCGATCGTTGGAAGTGCTGGTTGAGTCAACCTTAGCATTTCAAAGAAATATTCTGGAGTAGCCTAAAAGTTCGTGCCCGTACTAAACCAGATTAATTTTCGTGTGAGAATTCGAGTGATTCTGAGACGATAAACGAATTGAATTACTTTCAATTGTGTCCTCATCTGTCACACATATGAACACAACAGACATTCGGTGATTTGAATATTGCTTCGAAAATTACCATAACAACCATACACACAGAGGATACGGGACGAGTATCAATCTCATGAAAATAGAACAAGTAGTGAGATGCTGTTCACCTGGTAGTGTTCATCAGATTCCATACTGTCATATTGTCTCATAAGTCTACTAGGCTTGGTGGGGTTTTAAGCT
>QNGE01008580.1:0-10541 GCA_008508345.1 Paragonimus westermani | reverse complement strand
CTACAAACGAGGTTTGGTTGAGGCACTGTCTCATGGAACCAGGCGTATTTGTACCCCGGTCACACTGCAGAGAGAACAGAAGCTGCTCAGACAAACCTGATGAGCAAATGAATACTCCGATAAACTCATCGAGGCGATTGATACGGTGAAGAAGAACAGTGAACCCGTACTCACGGCTCAAAAGAGGTATCTTTTTCTATTCTTGCCATTCGAAGGTGACCATCTAGCCAACGATATATAACATACATTGAAGTCTGCTCTGACTCGAACGTGTGTGGCTGCGCAGTGATGCTCATCCAAACTTCCGAGCAGACATTATGCGCACAAAATTGGTTGAGCCCACCTATCGAGTTGCCATGGTCGTGATCACCTAATACTTGGTGTGGTTGTGGGCGTGTCTAGGCCGTGTTTGTCCTTATCGGAACAAAGTATATGACTGCTATGTGTTACGTTCGCGACCGATGAGAGTGAACGTAATGCGGACATAACGCAAGATATGTTTGTTTTCTGCCCTGATGGGGTTAACCCTCAAGTTGCCCTCTCAGACCGCACACCACCTTGTGATTCGTGGAGAGGTTACGGACTGGGAATGCCTTATTACGATTTTATGTGGGCAACGTAGTGATGTGAATGTTTAGAATGGGAGATAGCATCAGAGTACAGTGACTACGTGTAATGTGTTAAGGAATTGTTTAGTTGCAAACAGTGTGACCGCGATACTGAAATGAGCGGAGGGACAAAGATTGACAGGCTGGTGGACCATGTGCAGAGCCTGCGGACTACCTCACAACTATCAGGCACAGCCAAACATGTAATACAACAGCTGGATGGAACTGAGCAGGTAATATTCAGTGTAGTTTGGCTGCCGTTGTGCAGATCAAGCAGTCAGGACCATCAACGAATGCTTGGGTTGATGCCACCGTGATGGTGGGTTCTGTTACTCTACTTCCGGCCACGCACACGAGAACGCTCGATGGAGTAGTGAGTACACGTTGTATCTTCAACGCGAATTCGAATGTTCTGTTTGTGACATCCGGTCAGATAAACGATATAAGCCAGGCCAGCCCATCAGCCAACCCCCGTTTCATCGGCGAATTTTGACACATTTCTCATAGTCCAGGTCTGACCGCTTCTAATGCGTGATACTCCTGTGAAATATTCTGAAGAGCCTTCCACTCAACGAAACGTGGAACTCATGTTCCATTATGTTCCATTATGTTGCATTATGTTGCATTATGTTGATCCGTCTCCCGGGATGTATCGTCTGCAGCAATGAAGGTAACATACGTGGCATAGACATCGCTATATGGGGACATCGGCGACTACGCAAAATTTCGCTCATTTCACGCCTTGGCGGATCCATTCAAGCATTGTGCAGAACATTAAAGGTTCGTTCATGGAATCATATTCCGTTTGCCCAAAGCTTCACGTGAATCGATACGTATATCTCTGCAGTGTTCATTTATTACCCAACAAATATTAAACACCGACTTCCAAAGTGGTCAGCAAATTATCCGGTGCACCTACTCACATGTCTCCGCAAACTACATGAAGCACCAGAATTCGTGCAGTGTGATCGATTTCATGGATTCCGGAGACATAATTTTCAATACATGGAAGCCAACTGTCCTCTCTCTTCTGTCTCGAAATCGTAGTCGGAAAATACTGTTAACGTCTGACACTGTCAGTCCCATTGCCAAGACTCATGGAAACCAACTACGTGTTTATGGTTGAAATTGCACGAACACCATATTGGTAGATCGTGTGGGAGCAGTGATTAACGCGCATTACGTTGAATATGATTAGCAGTAAGCAGAGTCGGACTGCCAAACATGCACTGGAAGTGCCAGTTCGCGTTTCGGGAACTACTCCGCATCCACCTGTGCACGTGATGGACGTGATAACAATTCGTGTTGTCCAGGTTACGTGTGATGTGCCGGATATTGCCCAATCGGGAGTAAACGGAACGATCTGCAGAGAGACACATAGACCAACAAGTTGATTGTGACGTTCACCATCCGAATATAAATTCATCTTCTGAAAAACAACCTATTATTTCCCTAATTGGATCAAGATCATCCGTCTGTTGAAATTGAAGGCGTGTGCAGGAGAAGTTTCGCATGTGAACTGCCAGTTGAAAATGGGCGCACACGGACGAGTTTATTCCATTCGTCCAACCAGTGGTTTGAACATTTTCACTGGGTCAGCAATAAGTAGAAGAGATTGACAGATGACTATTTTCAGGATGGTCCCATCAGACCATTATGCGCTCATACAGGTCGAATGTGAATGTTGATTGTGCGAAGAGAATCGTATGCGAGGAACGCACGTTGATGAAATTTGTCGGACGCGACGATGCAGCTTTCGCATCAAAATTTTATTTTGATAGATCAGAAATTAGTCGACTCTGGAACACCTGTGGTGTAGCTGAATTAGAACCAGTGGCGGAAGTCACGTGCCCGTACGTATACGCTGCCCTATGAATTAAGTTAGCACACTGAGAGCTCATGACCTCTCATTTAATTCCACTCATCAATCTATTGAATCTGATAAAATGCACTGGCAGTGAAGGCTAAATCCAGTCTGCTGGAATCTCTTGAACAGTCAAAACTGAGATGCATCAGTTTTGAACATTCATTGTCGATGGCCGTGAATTATGTTTGTGGTTTCTATGGGAAATTATGCTTGGCAAATCACATCTGAAAGCATTCTGAGAGTGTGACAAATGTTTGCGAACTTTCAAAAAGTCCTTCCATGACTGGTCACTTTCAGTGCTTCGGAAAATTGCACAACCAAAAATATTAATTCACATACCTGCTCAAAGCCTGAGCAAAAGCCGCACAATTCTCTGCTGGATACGTGCGGACTCTCATTTTGCTGCTTTTAAACAAATTGGTTTGGGTTCCATTACTCAACGTTCGCGTCTGTGAGCGTCGTCAATGCGATTGAACAGGCTGTTCACCAGTTCACCAAATAACAACTCGAACTGTCTTATTGATTGCAGCTCTGTGACGATTCGATTAGTTGCGAGTAACATTACGTAATCGAATGAGAAACTTTTGTTCTTTCATCATACATTTGGTAAGAGTGTAACGCGAGGGTGGCGTCCATTTTGTAACCGGAAGACGTTTCACTACATCAGCTCCGAAATGCATTGTAGTTGGTTAACAAAGCAATTCTGTGGAATCGGAGTTGCTCAATCGGTTCGTCCCCGAAAGCAACAGTTGAAAAGCAGGTTTATGACATAATTATGTAGGGTGATGCATCTTTGATCATTGATTCAGCCACTATCTGAAGATTAGTTACAGAGGGGTTGAGATTGCGTAATGGATTGTTCTCGTCACCTTTGGATGAGCAAGTTGGATACAATACTCTGTGTGACGTTATCTGTGACTTCACCACTAACGAATGGAATATTTTCTGTCCGAGATTTATCCATTCAGTTGTCATTATGTTTGTCGTGTTCAGTTTCCTCTTTCTCAAAAGCTTTCACAACTTCGTTTTTCAGATGTTCAATGAATAGTCCGTTAGAGCTCAGATGGTCTCACTTTGATTGGCCGGAAACACGCACAGCAATTGAAGTGAAGAACGGTTGAGACAGACTGTATTGGTTGGGTTATAAATGCTAGTCCAACGAATCGCTACAAGTGGTATTGCTGACTTCATAATTACTGAGTCACCCATGCTCACAGCCTCCGTGTATTGTGTATCTCGTTTTCAGTACGCTCATAATGCCATCACAATAAATCTGACTACCCACATAATGTATATCTATTTCTCTGGTACTCCCTTGCGAAGGAGACAGCTCCAGAGAACGTTACGAGCAACTGAATCGAATGCAGCCCTCAGGTCCAAAAAGACCACGGCCGTCGGCTGCCTATATGAATGCCGATGTTCCAAGATCCGTCGTAAGGTAAAAATGTGATCAACACACCCCCGACCGGATCTGAATCCTGCTTGTTCTTCACGTATCTGACTCATCAGGTTGCTACCTGACAGCGAGATAGGAAGCGTTGCGCCCAACAATTTCGATGTGATTGTGAGAGTGAGCATCCGGTTTGCTGTGACGACATTTCGGCAGATGTCCGATAAATGTGTGACGTGAGGAGCCTACAAGTAGAGTCAAGTAGTGCGATCCGAATTTAGCGGATCACATGTGTTTGTTTCATGGATTTGTTTGCATTGATCTAACAATTATCTGGACTTAGCGGTTATACTCATTAGCTTTGGTACGCAAACTGAATATATCATTCTAGGTCGATAATTGTTGAGTGCACCTTCCCGTCGCTTCGTTTAGCGTGGAAAACACTTTGTTATCCATCGATTCTCCGTCAAAAACGATAAAGTTCTGAGTAGTTCTGTGATTGACGTTCAAAGTATTCACTCACAGATGACTGCCATTAATCCATCGATCCTTCCTGGACCCGGTCGAAAACAGGACGTTAGCAACCATCGTCCCATCAACCACACATCAACCTGTTCAAGAATGCCTGAAAGGATAATGAAGGTGCACGCTGTGGAATTCTTAAAATTACAAGTTTAAGCAGGGCACCATATTCCCCCGGTCCGCCTTCACTCCGACCGCATACACCACGCCATCTGATACTTCTTGGAATATCCGCAGCTGCAGTGACGAGATATAAACTATGNTACATCGTGTTGCACCAAGCATTTCGGTTTCCTACCTCAGGTGATGTTCGTCGGATCCACGACCGAGTAGATGTGAGCGTAGATGAGTTAAAATGAATGGTATCGGATCGAGCCTTGTTCCAACTATCGTCATCGGATCAGCCCAAACAGAAACCGTGAACAGTGGTGGAATGTCAGTTCATCACTAAGCTAACATAGACTTTCCAGTGCCACACACGAATCGTCGGGGCCCTCGGATTGTTGAAGTGCCATTGATCCCTCGATTATTCCTGGACCCGGTCGAAGACAGGACGTTAGCAACCACACATCAACCTGTCCAGGAATGCGTGAAAGGATAATGAAGATGCACGCTGTGGAATTCTTAAGGTCACAAGTTTAAGCACGGCCACCAGATTCCTCCGGGCCGCCTTCACTCCAACCGCCTCCACCACGCCATCTGATTCCTCTCGGAATATCCGCAGCTGCAGTGACGAGATATAAACTATGAAGGAAGAGCTGTGAAGCGTAATACAAGAAACATTAAAGTATAGGAGTGCAGGTTACTGCATCTCAGAGAAGATAAGGGTGAAATGCAAACTTCACATCGAATTACCAAAAGTCAGACAGACCATTCATCATACAGTGCACCGAAAAAGCTAAAGAAATGAGTGAGTAGATGATTGTAGACACCCAGGTTTGTGAAAGGAGGAGCGTGTTAATTATCAACGATCAGGCTGTTGGCCGATGCAATCATCAATGGATATGACCTACCTGAGCGTAACGTAATCGTCATCTCCTCACCGACGGTGTACTATGAGTAGGTTGCTGAACTACTATGCCCAAACGACCAGCGCATTCGCGGCCGCACACATCACAACGCCATATAGTCACGTCACCGCGACCTATGGCACCGATGGTTCTCCTGCGTACCGCGCGATTCCGCTCACGGCCGCGCAATAATCGGCCGTTGAACTCTCGGACGCCCGTTCGGACCGTATTCCTCCAGGCTGTCCTGTTCAAGGCTAAGTCTTCCCAACATCTAAAATCAATGCTACCACGTGAAAGACTTACCTGCACTACATTCTGTTGCATCTGAGTCCGAGTTCCTTTAAACCTGTGGTTACGAGCGATCCTCATAGTAGCCACGATAACAGAGCACTGTGATTCAGCGTTTCTGTAGGACGCGATATCGATCCTCCGAATTCATTCCGACTTGAAAGTCGTATGAAGGTACTAGCAACTTGGTTGTTTTAGTACACATCCTGATTTACATATAAGAACCAGAATTGGGGAATGTGTATACCTCCCCAGTGTCCTAGAACGCATCCTGATGAAGGTATCTGGGACATGTTTGAAGAGCATTTGTTTCAAAATCTGTTGCTCTTTCAAACAGAAATATAGTCATTTGCGACACGACTAGTTGCCTCCCATAGTTTGTCAGCAATTGCACATTTCAAATAGGCCGGTCGTGATAGCGTGCGTGTGGTCCTATAATCAGTGTGGTCAACTTTGGGAAAAGCAACACACAAATTCGTTCATATGAACAATACTAACCGAATGTCTTGCATACAAATCTGTGAATCAGCTCCTATTTGTTGCCACACATTCTACCACACGAATTCACTACATTATCCCACATGCATTTCAGTGCATTTAGGATTTTGTGATATGGCACAATGACAGTCCCAGAGAACGCGCGACGCTGGCCCAATATTGAAATGCATCGTGCAGGTTTTGCTGCCTAGAACTTGCGTAAGGTTTTTCCGAACGCCAATAAACTTTCGTTTATGAGCGTCGGATTTCCGATGTCAATCCAAGTGATCACGATAAAAATTGAACAATTTTTCGTTATGGGAATTGAAATGGAATGATTGTAGACGAGTGACAATTAAGTATACTCACGCAGAACACCGTCTCATGTCCGCGTAACAGAATCTGCCTCAAAAGTTTAACTATCCTGTTGTACCACCAACATTTGTGTGTCCTTGTTACTTTCAGCCTCAATCCAACGAGCGTGCCGGCCATCACAGGTTACGAGAACGCAAACTGTGTTGGTTGTTGTTGCAATTTTAATTTCACCAAATGTACAAATTCGATTGAATTTCACCTATGTATCGTTTCCAGCAAATTTTTCGTGGGTGGTATAAGTTGAGATGGCAAAAGTCGTGTTGTTGATGTTGGATAGCTAGGGCAACAGTCCGGACTATTTATTCTTCCTTGTTCGCCTTCGTTTGGTGGGCTAGCACAGAGACTTTCCCGTCCGTGCCCAGTTCAATGAAATCGGAGTTGATCGTGCCATCACAATTTTGTTTAAGATGGATGAGTTATACAATGTATTTTGTTCACTATATGAGCATTGTTGGGACAAACAATCGACACGTCATGCTTGACTGCCTACTTCTCCAAAATTTGTGTTACGATAAATCATTTTGATTGCAAGAATATTCTGCATAGGTTCCAACAACAGCTTGGCAAATGTGATTAACCTAATGGATGTTAGATTTGTCAAATAATGTGAAGTAATGTAGAAATCCTGTTCGCCTTGAATTTCCATTAGAGAACTGCTCGTTTTCGGAGCGCTTAACAGCATCACCAGCTGCTTCTCGCAATCGACTCACGTGAGCAGACCGGGTCTGTGAGACAAGGTCAAACTTATTCACAGGCGAAACGAATGTACAGCACCATTGACGTTGACAAACGAAGCGTTTGATCGAACAGCCAATCCGGGTGCATATCATGTTCATTCGCCTGTCTCATTCCAGCTTTCTCCCTGAGCTATTCACGAGTGATCATCTATTAAAATACTATATCCACTTCAACAATCCGAGGGCCCCGACGATTCGTGTGTGGCACTGGAAAGTCTATGTTAGCTTAGTGATGAACTGACATTCCACCACTGTTCACGGTTTCTGTTTGGGCTGATCCGATGACGATAGTTGGAACAGGGCTCGATCCGATACCATTCATTTGACTCATCTACGCTCACATCTACTCGGTCGTGGATCCGACGAACATCACCTGAGGTAGGAAACCGAAATGCTTGGTGCAACACGATGTAAACTTTCCACAATGGCCTGATTGAGTATGATATGCCCTCTTCACGTGTTACGGAGAGCTTGCTGATCGACCTGACCGTGTTTCGATCAGGTTTTATATGCGATCGGTAAACAAGCACCATCTCGTCAGCTCAATTCGTTTGCTGATGTCAATTGACTAACTACGTTGAATGTCCTCTCTTCAGTACGTGAAGTGATAACTTGTTCTAGCCTAGCTTGATCTAACCTGATCTAAACCTTGTGGATAATGCAAACCACAATAAACTTACATGCGTCAACGTTTCTTCATCACAAGGACTGAGCCTTATGCTCATAATGAGCGGACCTTCAATCGACCCAAACAGGAGCGATTTCTGATTGCACGGCAAAACTTTGTCGCAGTTTGATAAATCAGTGGTACGTAGATGTTGGGCTGAATGCCAAGCAATCGATGGGTCATACCTCCATTTACTTGACCATCTGAACAGAAGTCACGGACAGTGCCAACACCTACTCAGCGGCAGTTTAAGAGATATTCAGATTTTCAGAATGACCGACAACTTTAAGGCACATATGTACGTGGGTCTACCATTTTAAGTGTGTCAACCCAAATTGAGTCGATAGGACCGCCACTGCGGTCTGGTGAGTGAAGACGCTGTTGTGTGTATTGGTGCAGTGTACTCCAAAGCAGAGAACTGAAATTTAAGAACCAAGCATTAGAAAGCGTGCTGTATAAGATATACATTATGTGGGTAGTCAGATTTATTGTGATGGCATTATGAGCGTACTGAAAACGAGATACACAATACACGGAGGCTGTGAGCATGGGTGACTCAGTAATTATGAAGTCAGCAATACCACTTGTAGCGATTCGTTGGACTAGCATTTATAACCCAACCAATACAGTCTGTCTCAACCGTTCTTCACTTCAATTGCTGTGCGTGTTTCCGGCCAATCAAAGTGAGACCATCTGAGCTCTAACGGACTATTCATTGAACATCTGAAAAACGAAGTTGTGAAAGCTTTTGAGAAAGAGGAAACTGAACACGACAAACATAATGACAACTGAATGGATAAATCTCGGACAGAAAATATTCCATTCGTTAGTGGTGAAGTCACAGATAACGTCACACAGAGTATTGTATCCAACTTGCTCATCCAAAGGTGACGAGAACAATCCATTACGCAATCTCAACCCCTCTGTAACTAATCTTCAGATAGTGGCTGAATCAATGATCAAAGATGCATCACCCTACATAATTATGTCATAAACCTGCTTTTCAACTGTTGCTTTCGGGGACGAACCGATTGAGCAACTCCGATTCCACAGAATTGCTTTGTTAACCAACTACAATGCATTTCGGAGCTGATGTAGTGAAACGTCTTCCGGTTACAAAATGGACGCCACCCTCGCGTTACACTCTTACCAAATGTATGATGAAAGAACAAAAGTTTCTCATTCGATTACGTAATGTTACTCGCAACTAATCGAATCGTCACAGAGCTGCAATCAATAAGACAGTTCGAGTTGTTATTTGGTGAACTGGTGAACAGCCTGTTCAATCGCATTGACGACGCTCACAGACGCGAACGTTGAGTAATGGAACCCAAACCAATTTGTTTAAAAGCAGCAAAATGAGAGTCCGCACGTATCCAGCAGAGAATTGTGCGGCTTTTGCTCAGGCTTTGAGCAGGTATGTGAATTAATATTTTTGGTTGTGCAATTTTCCGAAGCACTGAAAGTGACCAGTCATGGAAGGACTTTTTGAAAGTTCGCAAACATTTGTCACACTCTCAGAATGCTTTCAGATGTGATTTGCCAAGCATAATTTCCCATAGAAACCACAAACATAATTCACGGCCATCGACAATGAATGTTCAAAACTGATGCATCTCAGTTTTGACTGTTCAAGAGATTCCAGCAGACTGGATTTAGCCTTCACTGCCAGTGCATTTTATCAGATTCAATAGATTGATGAGTGGAATTAAATGAGAGGTCATGAGCTCTCAGTGTGCTAACTTAATTCATAGGGCAGCGTATACGTACGGGCACGTGACTTCCGCCACTGGTTCTAATTCAGCTACACCACAGGTGTTCCAGAGTCGACTAATTTCTGATCTATCAAAATAAAATTTTGATGCGAAAGCTGCATCGTCGCGTCCGACAAATTTCATCAACGTGCGTTCCTCGCATACGATTCTCTTCGCACAATCAACATTCACATTCGACCTGTATGAGCGCATAATGGTCTGATGGGACCATCCTGAAAATAGTCATCTGTCAATCTCTTCTACTTATTGCTGACCCAGTGAAAATGTTCAAACCACTGGTTGGACGAATGGAATAAACTCGTCCGTGTGCGCCCATTTTCAACTGGCAGTTCACATGCGAAACTTCTCCTGCACACGCCTTCAATTTCAACAGACGGATGATCTTGATCCAATTAGGGAAATAATAGGTTGTTTTTCAGAAGATGAATTTATATTCGGATGGTGAACGTCACAATCAACTTGTTGGTCTATGTGTCTCTCTGCAGATCGTTCCGTTTACTCCCGATTGGGCAATATCCGGCACATCACACGTAACCTGGACAACACGAATTGTTATCACGTCCATCACGTGCACAGGTGGATGCGGAGTAGTTCCCGAAACGCGAACTGGCACTTCCAGTGCATGTTTGGCAGTCCGACTCTGCTTACTGCTAATCATATTCAACGTAATGCGCGTTAATCACTGCTCCCACACGATCTACCAATATGGTGTTCGTGCAATTTCAACCATAAACACGTAGTTGGTTTCCATGAGTCTTGGCAATGGGACTGACAGTGTCAGACGTTAACAGTATTTTCCGACTACGATTTCGAGACAGAAGAGAG
>QNGE01008579.1:0-16178 GCA_008508345.1 Paragonimus westermani | reverse complement strand
GCGCCATGATAAACGTGAACAGGAAGGGTGGAAGCAAAAACCCTTGACGAACACTACTAGGTGTAATGAACGCCCGAGACAGTTGTTTATAAGCTTTCACCCTGCTTGCAGAGTGGACATACAGTGATCTTAACAGATTCACGTATTTCCGCGGTAAGCCCTGCGGAGAAGGCAGCTTCAGAAAACGTTACAGTCAACCGAATCCAGAACAACCATTAGGTCTGAAAGGATCACGGCAGTCGGCTGCCTATGAAAGTGTCGGTGTTCCATGATCTATCGTAGAGTAACAATGTAATCAAAACAGGACCAGACCGGAATCTTATCATGTCTGTAAATACCTCGAACTGCTGTCTAAGGTATTTCCATTAACAATGGGTGCGCCGGTTTTGCGCATTTACGGCAACCAGGTTGGACGCTAAGAACTGTGTTAACACCGTTTCTGTCTCAGCATCCTTTTTCTCATTTCACCACCCTTTATTAGCCACGACAATCAACAAGACTTCAATTTCAAATCCTACTTGAACTGACCTTAGAGGCACGAGAATTCATCCGGTTCACTCTCCAGAATTGGGTTATTTGNTTATTTGGCTAACTACAATACGCTCCAAAACGTCACTGACAAAACAGACGATTTACTCGTGCCCACAAAATATATATTTCCTATTCTAAACAACTTTCTATGTTAAGAATTTGTCTCCTTCTTCACGACATACTCAACTGATAGATAGGCATAAAATTGAACGTGCGCCAGAGGCCCTGAACAATTTCTAGTGTACAAAACAAGTATAAGTGCTAAGTCCGAAGACTGACTAAACTCCCATAAGAAGACCTGCATAAAAATGGCCATCACTGCCTTTTTGCGATCATCCGTTGAGATACTTCTTCCGACACAAATACGGCAAAATGGTTAATCAAGGAAAACATTTGGTGGAATACAATGATACCATTGAGTTAGCAAAGGTAGAGCAAATACTTCAACGGCCACTATCAGCAGCTGATTTGTGCAGAACCTCCTAGTAAAGTTTAATTAATATGGTGTGGTAAGTTCAGGTAGAATTCAATCCAGCGTCCTCGAAGAAAAAACCTTGAATTTGGTAAAGCCCATCCGTGTGAACAGGCACCACGGAGTGGCTTTTGCCTAACTCATAGAGAGCAAAGGTCACATCCGTCTTCGAGGTAGCCGAATAATCTCCCACCTTCTGTCAACCGATCAGCACTACCATAATCCATGCAAGATAATAAAACGTTTACCGCAGCGCATAGTTCATAAACGCTTCATAACGAACTTTGTTCCTGTCTGAACCAGCACGACAAACTCCCAAATAAGTCATGCGTAATTAACACGCTTCTCCTCATAAATGACCTAAAAGACAATGAACTCACATCGGAAGCAGTCTTCTTTGATTCCGCCAGTGTTTTAGTCGAATTCGCGAACATTCCCTCATGCACAAACTGGAAACCCATACCATTCAAGAAAACATCACATCTTTCACAACAGGACTGGGCTAAAAATGGATACAACCTTTGTTCTATCGCCACTACTCGAATATGAGACCTGTAATGGTCTGCTTCCAGTCACTCACCAATTCTAAACCAGGCTGATGAATTTCCTGACCTTGTTCTTACCACTGCCTTACACTGATGACCAAAAAAAGCTGAACAAGAGTGATGTCAATGAGTTATAAATTCCAGGTGACACTGTAGAACGATGACCAGAAGATTAAGGTTGACCCTCAATAATACCAATACCAGATCTGAAAACATGATGGGAAAGAAGCTAGGGAAAGAATTACTTACGTAACTATTGATTTGGCGTGAACTTCGCTTTCAACCGTTCAAGCGGAAGCCATAAAACCGAGGACTGCAAATCATGGGGTAAGGAAACGGGCCTCCATCGAATAGATAGGAGGAAGTTTACAGCATCCATGTAAAATCGCTTCGCGAGTAAGCAAATTATGTCGAACGTATGGGTCCTAGAAAACGAGCTCACCAGTGGACGTGTTTCACAACCCGTAAGAAAACTGCCTGCAGGTCTAACATAGATAACCAGGGGGATTTGTTTGAAATTCATCCAAAAAAATTCTACGGAAAATTAAGTCCTACCCACATTTCAGTTTAAAAACCGTATGACAGTTCTTCATCTCCGCTGGTGCTAGAAAAAGACTACGTCAGTTCAAGGAACATTACAAACTCAGTCATCAGGCCCTCTTAGGCAACGAGTTTCATCAGTGTTACCAATAAGTGGAACAACTTTTCGTCCAAGGTCGTTAGGCGCTCTTATAAGAATCGCCGTGAAACGCTATTTGACTTCCACCTGTTTAAAACGGCCGTATTTGTGATTCTATTTAGTTCTTGTTACATGTCATAATTTTCAAGAGAGATCCCACACTTCGTTTTAATTACTTAGTCGCAGACCAAGAGACATAAGTCGGACACTAAAAATGGCGAGCGGACTGGGTCCACGAAAGGTAAACCCCTGCGTATGAATAAATGAGATCTGAACGGTCTGATTGTGATGGCTGCGAATTCGTATTCATCATCAACATTTTCAGCTTTGAACCATATCGCCATGTGTTATGGCACGGGCTACTGTTGGCTCTTATAGTGTTCTACAGAGTAACGCAACGATAGACAAATGCACGAGGAAGAAAGAGGATCAAGATAGAAAAAACAAAAGGAGGTTTCAAGAGAGGAAGATTCAACATTTTGTGGATGTAGCTTCACCAGCTTCAGCAGGACAGGCAAGGCTTTTATAACTCGTGACCACGGCATTGTCTGGCCACCCTCCAGTTTCTTCTAAGCACCAGCAGCCACACAAAAGTGTGCAGTGCGGCAGACGCTTTGTTGGCATTCTGTCGCAAAAGGTGAACAAAAGTTAAGTGCGTTACATACATCAAGTTTGCATACGGGGTGCAATCCCTTTTGGGGAGTTGTCTAGTGTGCCTAAATGCCTAAATTTTAATGGAAATGTTTATATCCATGAATCGTTTACGTCTGCCAAGATCAAGTTAACAGAGTACTTCACGCCAATTGAACCCTTGTGCCATTCTGTTTTCTTGCGGACTTTTATTCGTCTCAGTTATAAACTTCCCATGTTAAGAAGTGTCAGGACGAAAGGCTCGTAGGTCAATTCACAGTAGTTCAGTATTGTTGGATTATTTGCCAAAGACCTCAGCTGACGTTTAGGTATGTAATAACGCCAAGGAAATCAACACCTCTGGTGAACATCATACGTGCATCAGCAAAACTCTTCCAGATAACGTCATCCGCTTAACCTGAGTCTCACATGAATTAGTGGGGAGGAAGATACCGGGTCGGATACAAAAGTGCCCATAAGATACACGAGGCAGTCGGGAAACTACAGAAAGACTATGTATATTTTAGTCAGAAACTGGTGATGTTTATTTTTCACCATGAAAAAATATTTGGATTTAAAAATGTAAGCGACGGAAATTGCCAACCGCTCCAAGGTTGACACTATACTCCACGATTACGTTTGCCAGAAACACTCAGATCCGCATAAGGTGGTCGTGGTGGCTGAGTATAAAGACAGTTCATATTTACAACCCGCGCAGTATGTTCGTCTTGGGTGCATTTTTAACGACTCTAGAATGTCTTTCCATGAACTTTGGAGATGAAATGTGTTGGTTTTTCCTTTTCCGTTCACGTCCCAACATGCAGCTCCACATTCCGGAGTGTGGTTTCAACACTTCGAAGGGCTTACCCACGCTGAGCCAAGTGCTTTTTTACGGTTTGGCGCTTAAACGCATGGATTGAATTTGTTCGTCCCAGTAAGCACCCCTCTGACTTAGCCAATGGGCCACATCAACATTGACAACCCCAGAATGCTCCATAATCTCTCTTTGCCTCTTCAAATTTACATCAACAGATAGGAAGCAATGACCAAGTCTACCCGCGCCAGATAATATAAAAGATCCACTAACAGACGTAATAAATGTCTCATGCATTCTACGATGGATCGTGTTTGAAGCTCTTCTATCCCTAGAAAAAGTCGTTGGCCTCCAAGCGGCCGCATGCAACTGATCGCTAAATCAAGATAATTTAATTAACCTGACGACGATGAGGTCTTCGGGAAATGCTCAATCGGTGCAAAAGAATATCTGTTGAAACCGTCTACAAGTTCAATCAAAAGTGAGTGAAATAGTGCGCACAAACAAAATTTTCCTCTTCAAACACATACGCCACCGTCATGATAACCAGACTTCAGCTGTTTTATCACGCCAAGCGAACCGCAAAATCACTTCTGAAACCAACGCCATCGACCAACTCAGATCCATCCACCAAGTGGCTGTCCTCATGAGAATTCGAACATTTTTATTCACAAACTGCTTGGCGCATGACGCACGGAGCTCGTTCTCTAACTTCAGGTCCATCAGTTCAATGGGCTCAGCTAAGATTACTTCATGAGTATTAGAGGAATCGTCAACTGTACTTTCCAAATTATTTCAAGACATCTTTTTCCGTTGGTGTCATTCTCAAAGATTGGAAAGAAGCTACCGTCCTCTCTATTTAAAGATCTGATGGCCGGCACTCCCTTATCAACCAACAACCAAACAATTTAACGAGTTTTTCATGTAAAATTTCATAACGTCTTCCTAAAAAAACTACCTAAAGGCACATCCCGGACAACAATCTTACCTTGATGTCACAGCACGATCTCCTGTCATTAGTTTGACCAACAAACGTGCTGATGTTTATCAAAGGCTAAAAGGCAGCTGATATCATTTTTTCTCTTTGGCACTACTGAGGCGTTTGGCCAGATGACACATAGTTCATTTCTATAGAAGATGGAAACATACGACGTTAATGGGATCCACTACTAACCGCTTTCAGTTCACGGTGGCTCCGACTTCTCGTCCCCTGCACCTATATCAGCGGGTGCATCCTGAGGATCAGTCGTCCAGCCGCCACTACTTTTGATTTACATTACTGATTTAGAGAATACACCTTCTAATCACTCATTCTTACGCATATGACTTGAAAATCTGGAGCTCCCTTTATCTTATGCAGGCAATTTAACAATGGTCATAGAAGTGGTGTCCCCTTATGAACGGCGACAAGTGTGCGTACAGATTCTTCGGTGACCATTCCGGTAACGTCTATGCAATATCCTGTGCAATATGCCTGGTACCGAGCTGAGCCTTAAAAAGACTTGCGTATACAGCTATCCTCCAACCTGTGCTTCTCGTTTCTTTAGTCACGCAGATCCAATTGGAAAACGAGTTCACAATAAAAAACTGTTTGAAATGAATCCATACACATTTGTCAGAATTTATTTAAGTTAAGGGGTGCTGAGCCACTGGGACAACCCGCCGCAAGCTGACGTCATTCAAGGCCTTGATAGACTGTTATCTGTCTAGCAGAAACATCGTGTTGCTTCAACTCTGTTTGAGAATAGGTGAATAAGTGAATTAAGTGAATAAGGTGAGCGTGATCTTGGGATTAATCAGGGGTTTGTTTAGGAATTTGTCGGTGATGAGGATTACAATCCTTTACGCAACCCTAACAAGTGTACCGCACTTAGAACGAGCTTATGCGTATACCGAAAACTTCTTCGAGTTTAATGCAAGTTCTTTGTGTTAGATATTTTATGTATTTCATAAATATGGAGTATACTGGCGCACAGGTAAACATATACATTTTCAGCAACCAAAACACTGTTGGTCACAGAAATCCATCTCTAAACCTTCCCGAAAACAGCCCTAATTCACCGCTAACTAATTCCTTAATTGGTGCTAGCAGGGAATTCACTATGCCCACAGAATCCATGGTCGATCATATGACCACAGTCACACGGTTATATAAAGGTAACGCCAGAAAAGCTAACACCGACGTCGGTGTTGTTCTGATGTCAAGTTCTGCGGATTTTCTAAGTATCAAGCCTGCAACCATGTTTTATTGCTTGTCTGTTCTGTACGCATGATTCTGTGTACGTCTGCTATAGGAGGCCTGATATGAACTCAGTGCCGCTTTCTTCAGCCGTGCAACTAGTTGCACGCAGTGAATGTTTGTGCTTCTGCTAACGACTCATCTATTCTTTCATCATTCAAGGTCGTTTGACTTGGACTTTTTCGAGTGTTGTCTAACACACTCGAATTCTCCACGCACTTCTCACTTGGCGCGCTTTTGATTGACGCCGAGTGAGTTGTGGCCCACTTTGCGCTTCTCTTCTTTCTTACCTTGGTTGCTACCATTGGTTCCAGATTAGGTTAGAACTATCTGCTTATCATATTTCCTAACACTGCTAGAAATATACGCCCACCGTGCATCGAAGTGCGTTACAGTCGCTCCAACGTCGATGGCCAAGTTTCCTGAACACATGCATAATAAACTGTATGGTACCGATGCACTTATGTAAACTAAACAATAAACTTTTCATGTTTTCAGATTTTTTGCCATATTCTTCATGGGTGGCATCAGCAAGCCTGGAGCGCGTAACGAAAATGATGAGGAAGCCTTTTTTAAAAAATTATCGAACTTTGCTGATCGCGTTGAAAGCTTCGCTGGCGATTTTTTCCTCTGGCCCGCCGTGGCCAGCGCGTGGTCCTAGTATCACTGCCCACCACTGGCCCACGAGGTGCCCGTGCGGTCCCCGCAACGGTTTGCTACTTGGGCGGTTTGTTTCCAAACCCTGATGCGTCCTTTTAGTTCGACGCCTGGTGAGACTACGTTATGAGTGTTCTTCAGGAAAGGTGTTTCAGAATGTTAGTGGACGAGGATCGAGCGCATAACCACTTGTCCACTAAAATGTACATGCATGGCATCATGATACCATGTTTGTTCTGTAGAACAATCGTGCAGAACCGGGAAGCCTCAATCCTGCAAATGGATATCAATTAGTGGAGTATCGAAAATCAAAAACTACACCCGAATAGGTGTGGTGTTTGGTTTTCGATACACACACAAAATTGAGAGGATGAATACCATTCAGCAAGCCGAAAGATTACCCAAATTTTCAAGAACTGACATCGTACTCACCATTTTAATCGAATCCTCATAGGATGGATGAATGAACGAGCGTTCGGTGCGACATGTCTGAACTAGGGATTCCATCCAACACCAGTAATCGCGAACACGAAATCCAGCATGAAACCCCAACCGGAATGCACGCTCTATGGCCTCACACAGTACTCTCAACAATGAGTGGTCATCCCTAATTTTATCAATGTGGTTTTCATGTACGTCTAGAATGCATGTTTTCAGCACTTGAAACTGAGAGGGCGTCTGGGTCATGTGAGTTAAACTACAGTTGTTGAAAAGTGATTCAAACTTGATAAGTTAAAACACGAAGTGCATTAATGACAAACACTTGAGCGTAGGAGATAGATTTCGGAGTTTCGTAGGTTTGCATCTCTCTGCTACATTTTAACAGATCGGAAAGCAAGAGCAATTGAGAAATCGCCGAGTTTGGACTAACACATACTGGCGAAACGCCTTACAAGTGTAACGCGCACCAGAAACCAGCAGGCTGGCACGAATTGAACTTGAATTCTGTAACGCAGCGTGCCGCTGTGTTATCGGTGCCGTTTAAATTTTTGTTTGTGTAAGTCGTGCATGACTTACTGGGCACTTCAACCCATGCTTATTCTTATTATTTCTCCATTCGGGATGGTTGTTCGAACCCCTACTTCCGAAGAACGCTGTTCCCCGGAGCTTCCATATTGCCCCAGGTCCGGGCCACAAGTACTACGGACAGGAACAGCGGAAGCAGCTGGTCTGCATGTTACACTACACACTTGCTTTTGCAACAACTTCTTTCCCTCATCAGAAAACCAACCGACTTTGGCGCATGGTCTGAATTTTATAGGTGGTGTTGATTTATCAACTTTTGAGGATAAACTAGTAGGAGGCGCTTAAGCAATTCTCGTTCTTTCGTCAAGTCCGTGAAAACTCTGGTCTGGTGACTGATGGCGCATTTTTTCCAGGTTATCACGAGAATGACTTCGGGTCAATTTGACGGGCACTGGGCCTGCTTCAAATGTGACAAACACATCGAAACAAGCACTCAACTTTTTTATTGTGGCCTGTGTAGCAACCCAATCTCATTATTGTTGACCACGTTAGGGCTTCGGTTGTCATCCGTAATCTTTTCGTTTCAAATTATATAAATGTTTATAGGTTTGTTTGAATGACTACGGATACTGACAAATATGTCGTGCACCCGAACGTACGACCCTGCTGCGTGCCCGCTTGTCGTACCGCTGTGTTATCATTTCATCTTGTTATTCGCTGGCTCTTTCGTGGACTTCAGGTGTTAAAATTGTACTACTTGTTTACTGGTTGCCTTATTCTTAATCGGCCCGTCTTGGCTAACTTGATTATACACCTTTGACGGATGATTCCATCGCGCTTATGTATCAGTATGGGTTCAAAATAAGCCTTGCAATTCTGGTGCAGTTCTTTTGTTTTGAGTGTTGCCACATGAGTGTCAGGTCGAGTCGTCTGTAAGAGACAGTCAGAGAACAATGCAGATGTTACACGTATGCGTCCATTGAGTTTCGTACCCTAGTGAAGCCAAGCTTCGTGAGAAAAAACTCGACATAATAATCTCTAACTCACGTGAGCGAAAACTTGTGCAGGTTGCTGCTTGCGCAATGAATGCGGAAGTGCAATATAAGGGACAAAGCTAGGGGAGTGACCAGCCTTCAGACAGAAGACATACTGACTGCGAATGGGTAGATGAACCTAAAAGTGTTACCAACCTTTGATCTCAGTCGTCCAGTGTATTCTAACAGCGTCAGCTGCAAGCCAGCGACCGCTTTAGTGTGCAAGCAAACGCTACGGGAGGGTTGTGTTATTGTGGTTGATGTTCCTGGGCCGGGCGACGACAAACCGATGCCTTGACTAAACTACGATTTAGCTAAACTTCGGTTAGCCTCTTGGAACCTTTTCGCTATGTATTACGAGAAACTTGGCGTAAATGTATTTGCGAAAGCCCAACTTAGACCGAGTCGAATGTCGGAAAGACCTGAAGCTCTACATTGGTTGCTGAAAGCGGTGGTTTGGTCTGCGAACATGGCCACAGCAGTACTCGATTTTATGTTTAGTTGCTTAACCAATCAAGCTATAATAAATAACCAATATGTGGTGATACTGAAGGAGGCTTCAATGGTAAGAGGCGTGTACAAACTGTATCCTCGTATGTAAGAGGAAGACGTTTTCAAAAATTGAGAACGACTCACAAAGTCAAAATCTGTGGAATTGGATATTTCGCTGCCTGAGAGGAATACCATTCCAAGAGGTAAGCCCGGACGACGACTGATAGATAATTCCACGCAACCAAAGAAGACAGAGACGGCGCGCGGTTACTCGCATTTTTATTGATCAAAGCGACCAAAATCAAAAATACGATGGTGTTTTCAAACAATTGTACAGACGAAGTTAAAGAAAAGATATGTAGGAAGGTATAAAGAGTTGCAAAATATAATTACGAACCGTATACACCAAAATACTCTCCCACCAGAGAGCTTATGAGTTCAAAACAAGAACAAAAAACAGTAATGAATTGAAACACATGCCAAACACTTGGCAGCCACATCACGTACCATAACCTGCTGGGTGTTTTGGCCGGTACGCCGACCGCCCTCTACGTGTGGTACGTTGTTCAAGAACACGAGGGGACTGAAATTCAGGTGGATGTAATAATGTTGTGGGTGGGTGGCGGGGTTGTTTTCGGTCACTCTTGGGTCAGTTGTGTCGACATCCTTATCTGTGTAGGCTGGTTTTATTCGATCAATGGATACAGACTTATTCCGTCCAAACCATTCGTTAAGGAAAAACTTGTCGTCGCGCTTAACCACTTTGAAGGGACCGAGGTATCGTGGTTGCATTGGTTTCCTCAGGGCATCCTGGCGCACAAACACAAATATACACGTGCGCAAATCCGGAGATATTTTTCTCGGCGCCAGTGCTTACAGGTTGGTTTGAAACGAAGGCTGGACATGTGCTGTCGTAAGCGTGAAATGAAATCCCTACTTGGATTCAAGTGTGCCGACAGCTGAACCCAGACCCCTGGGCGGTGTAAAGTGGTACTGCAAACTAATTCCGAGGTAGTGCAACCGAATCCTCCTTAACGGCAGACCGGATTCCAAGGAGTGTGAGTGGCATGCGCTCGCGCCCTTTCGTTGCGTCGGACTGAGCGGTTATCCATCCTTTTAATTGCTGGTGGAAACGCTCGACCAAACCGTTGTCACAACGCGTGAGCAACCCAGCAACCGTATGAGGTTGCGGAAAAGAGAAGACTGAAACTGGGTGCCTCCGTCCGTAGTGATTGTAGATGGCACACCAAAATTAGCAATCCACTACTCCAAAAGCTTTTAGCAGTTGTCTCCGCTAAAACATCCCTAATGGGCACAGCCAAAAGTCAACGGGTGAAACGATCGATGGCGGTCAGTGTATACGTACAATCGTTGGAGGGCGGTGGTGGTTCAGCGATGTCCAGGTGTACATGAGAAAAATGAGCGTCCGGATGGGAGAATGTGCCAAGCGTGATAACTGTATGCTTGTGCACTCTGCCTCCTTGGCACTCAATACACTGTAGTGACCAGAGACGAACATCTTTATTCATAGAAGGCCAAACAAAACGTTGTGCAATCAACTTCAGTGTCCCGCATTTTCCAGGGTGAGATAAACAGTGAAAATGATTTAAAACGATACGCCGATACGAAATTAGAACAAAAAGTGTAAGTGTGCCCGTCTAAATGTCGCTCAGAACGTCACCAGCTTGTGTGGGCAGAGGGACGGTAGACGAATTCAAGTACTTGCAAGTAGAGACGCCCTAATGTCTTCACTGAACTACTGGGCAGTGGCCATTTTTTCCGGATCGAAGGAGGGTGGTGACTGGACCAAGTTGACGTCGGGACTAGATATTACACCAGCAGAAATATTGGCCTCATTACGTAGGTGTTGGATGCCCGTGTTAGCTTGGGAGATGTAGTCAAAACGACTGATTTCACGCGGGGAGTACTGATCAGGTTTGTCGTGAAAAGCAGATGTCAAGGGTTTTTGTTCGATTTGCACAACAAATTGTCGGCCTTTCAGAAGACGTCGAGAGTAACGGATCTCGAAATAATTAGCCAGCGACTCACTTCCAAAGGTGCTGTAATTCATCTGTGCTGGTTGTGGCTTTTGGGAGAAAAATGCCAAGGGTTGCCCTTCACCGTTCACGGACTGTTCCAAGGCTGCGCCAACAGCAGCGTTTGATGCATCCTTGGTGAGAGGGATACATGCGTTCGGATCGCAACCGATGAAACATGGTTCAGTAACATGACATAGGGCTTCCTTTGCCATTGAAAAAACCACTTTGGCTTCATATAGGTGTTGGATGGATTTGCGTTTTGAGTCAGCCAAGTCGGCCAGAGGTTTTGAAATGTTCGCACAATTGGGAATGAAACGCCTATAATAGTTGGGTATGTCGAGGAACCGTCGAAGCTTGGTCGTCGCAGTGGGCATCGGAAAAGTCGATAAACTCAACCCCATCTGGCAGAGGTATGATGCCGGTTGAATTGATACGATGTCCCAGGAAATCCAGTGAGCTAACTCTGGAGGTACAATTATCGACGTTGATTTTACTATCATATTGCGCAAAACAGTCGAGGATGGCACGAAGACGGGATGGGTGATGTTCGTACTGGTGACTGGCGATCAAAATATCGTCCCTGTAGACGTAAACGAAAGAGAGTCCAAGCAACAATTCGTCCATGAATCACTGAAATGTTTGAGCCACATCACGAAGTCCAAAGTGCATTCTTACGAGCTCGAAAATCCCAAAAGTTGTAATGGCTGTCTTCGGAATGTCATCTTTGGTAACCGGGATGTGATAGTGGGTTTTATCTAGAGAAAATAGTAAGACCAACGATTCCTAAAGAAAAATCATGGATGTACGATATAGGGGGCTTGTCCCGGATTTTGCAGTTGCTTAGTGCGCGGTAAACAGCAAGATCTCTAATCGTCCGAATATTTTTTGGGTAACACGTGCATTGATGTCGCCCGAGAGCTGTTTGAAGGTCGAATTATGCCTAGCTGAAACAGGTGCTCGAGTTCAGTCTCGGCTATTCTGAGTTTTTCGGGGTGTAAACGGCGAGAACAAGAGAAGACCGTAAAACCGAGTGTTGTAATATGATGTTTCACTTTGCGTCTAACCGTCTCGGTGTGTTAGCACTACCGAGTTGACAATGGAAAATTCTTCAGCAGTGCTGCGGACAGCGGTGTGGGTGGAGGAGATGGCCGGATGTCGAGTGATGCGGCCGTTGATTAGACGCTGTTTACTGTGCAGGAGGTAGTGTTGTCAGTAAGCTTACCCCTCTTGACGCCAACAGAATTGCTAAAATGTGACAAGAAATCGACACTGATGAGTGGCGTCTGAACGTCGACAAGCAAGATTATCCACTAAAATCGTCGCCAAGAACCAGGGTCGACATTCAGTAAGCACTTCCTGAAAGTTTTGATGGGACTTTGATTCGCGGCCTGTAAGGTGCACAGGCCAGACTAAAGTCGATCATCTGGTTGCGGTGGAATAACGCTGAGTTTGGCTTCGGTATATCCAAGAAACAGGAAGTCGGCCGGTCGACCCCTGATGTGAAGTGGGTGACTATTGTCTGCTGAGCGGGCGACGGTCTTCGCCATTACTGGTTGGCTCGCCGGGTTAACAGTGATGCACGGCGAATTGGGAATGTGCACGGCTGGGTGAAAATCTTCGGTTGTGCCAAAAGTTTGATTTTTCCAACATCACCTTAAAGAACCGCGACAGTTAGGTCATGCGCGACCTCTTGGTAGGTGCCTATTCGGCTCGTCGAGCTGCACAGCCATTCTGTCTATCCGATGAAAAGTCTTTATCAAATGTTCAGACTATCATTAGTTGTTGGGGTTAAAGTGGAAGGCGTGGGAACGGTTATGGTTACGACACCGATTGTGAAGGTGAATTTTCCGACACCTTGTCCGCAAGAGCTGCTAATTTTTTGTTTGAACTGTCATCACCCTTGGCAACCAAATTGTGCTGTACCGCAGGTGGCAGCTTTTCTGTCCACAACTGCTTTAAGACTGTATTATCGGGCTACTGCTAGCCCAAAATGATGCGTGCCGATCACCTAGATGGACTAAATCGAACAAGTTTAACAGTTTGGATTCTAAATTTTCAATCCGTCTTATGGTGACGTCCTTTAAAAGGGTAAGAGGGATGTCGGATGGAACCGATTCCAGCGGATCTTACTCTTCCGCTGCGACATCAAGAGGAAGAGATTGCACCACGTATGAAAATCTTACTTTCTCTTATGTTATCCGTCTGGTGGTAAAGAGGGCCTCAGTTTGATGAAATCGCAGTCAAGGATTTCGGACGGTGTGTTCGGGCAATTTCAATGCGACCCTTTGTTCGCTTTCACTTCCGACGTCCAAAGTATCGTCAAGCATCGCCACTACTAGCGAGATGATGGAAAAAATAGTGGGATTCACCAATTTTGTAGCGGCCTAATCATTTGAACAAAATTCAATACCATCAAAGAAGAGCTATAACTGTGAGGGGTGTGTGCAAAAGATGTGCGTACCGGTGAAAAGGAAGACGTATCAGTAAAAATTGGGGCGACTCACTGACAAGCCAAATTCCGTTTAATTGAATAATCCACTACCCCAGAGAAGGACAGCGACAAAGAATAGGTTCAGACGATAGCCAATAGAAAGTTCCACAGGTGACGCAGGGTGACGGAAGTTTCAGCGTTGGTAAACCAGAAGATACGCGGAGCCAAAACATTCCACTATGCGATTACCTGACCAACCTAGAAGTGAACACAAATGAGGATGACAGAGAAGTTGCACGGCAAGCCTCGTTTATTTTTTGGCACCCTAAGTCCAAAAATGTTGGTGATATTTTCAAACGAAAGTACACATGGCGATGTGTACAGAAGCATTCGAAAATGAATCATGGAATATNACCATTTTAATCGAATCCTCATAGGATGGATGAATGAACGAGCGTTCGGTGCGACATGTCTGAACTAGGGATTCCATCCAACACCAGTAATCGCGAACACGAAATCCAGCATGAAACCCCAACCGGAATGCACGCTCTATGGCCTCACACAGTACTCTCAACAATGAGTGGTCATCGCTAATTTTATCAATGTGATTTTCATGTACGTCTAGAATGCATGTTTTCAGCACTTGAAACTGAGAGGGCGTCTGGGTCATGTGAGTTAAACTACAGTTGTTGAAAAGTGATTCAAACTTGATAAGTTAAAACACGAAGTGCATTAATGACAAACACTTGAGCGTAGGAGATAGATTTCGGAGTTTCGTAGGTTTGCATCTCTCTGCTACATTTTAACAGATCGGAAAGCAAGAGCAATTGAGAAATCGCCGAGTTTGGACTAACACATACTGGCGAAACGCCTTACAAGTGTAACGCGCACCAGAAACCAGCAGGCTGGCACGAATTGAACTTGAATTCTGTAACGCAGCGTGCCGCTGTGTTATCGGTGCCGTTTAAATTTTTGTTTGTGTAAGTCGTGCATGACTTACTGGGCACTTCAACCCATGCTTATTCTTATTATTTCTCCATTCGGGATGGTTGTTCGAACCCCTACTTCCGAAGAACGCTGTTCCCCGGAGCTTCCATATTGCCCCAGGTCCGGGCCACAAGTACTACGGACAGGAACAGCGGAAGCGGCTGGTCTGCATGTTACACAAGGACGCTCATATATGCTCAGGCTGTGATGGTGCATGTAACACGCGACCGAAATTAGTTAGCGCGCATGGATCGAATTTGAAGTGGTATTCGGTACACGGTTGTTCCGTTCACCTTCCAGATCACTACGTCAACGTTGTGCACGAGGATGTCAAACCAACGGACGGTCAGACAGACTAGCAGGACACTTGTATTTAAACGTAACTCCCTTGTACTTTTGTACCCTTATCCTTTTTGATATTCTAATATTGCCGCGTGTTGCGTAATACATCTTCGGTCGTAATCTCCGTCTGCTCTTCTGGTTGCATGTTACAGTGCACTCGACATTTTCTAGAATAGCAGAGGAATTCCAGACGTATTTCAATCACTCACTCCTCTCAAGTGTCCGCGATTTGTACGCTTTTTGGTGTCCGGTAGTGAACACCAAGCTAGCAGGTGAGTAGAGGCAGAGTCTTCTTGAATCATACCTCAGGATATTCCGGAGATTTTTTCGATGTTACACTCGTTGGTGGCGGAAGATTACTGGCCATATACGGGAGTTTTCTCCCTTCCATTTTGTGGAGTTATTGTAAGTGAACTCTTTGAGCGTTGCCTTCATAGATTCTCGTTAAGAAGAATCACCGTGAGAATTACCAGCCCGTTCTCGAACTCAGTACAGATAGGGATTAGGGAAAGGAGTTGGGAGTTAACTGTAAAATGAATACGGTTTTTGACAGGGCCGGAAAATCGGGACCCTATCTGGGTGAGACAGAAATACTTCCGGATTTATAGAACACTGACAGGAGAACAACGAATAGAGATAAAAGGACAATATTCTTACTGCTAGTTCACATATGCGACAGCTTCATAAATACATATGTATATGCATCAGTTGCAACATTCTTTTCGGATTAGCCGTTTCAAGTGGCCAAAGCAAGCATGCGCATAACCATAACCATAATTGCCTTCCACTTCCAGCCGTCGTCTCGTCCTCTCACGTGGTTCACCACGTGGCAACCGCCTAGTCTAAGTGACGCCCATTGTCCCAACCTGTACTTACGCGTCCACATATTCACCGACCTGGAAGCTCTCTTTCAAGCTCGAACTCATGCACACAGTCGCCATCTGCACAACGAACCAATTGGAACGCTCCCAGTGGCTGGGATTCAGTGCGGTCGGTACTCGGACACGCAGGACGCGGTTGGATCCGTATCGGAACGAATACCACACAACTGAACAGGACAGGACACATTTCAGACAAGCGCCACTGCATCTACCTTCTACATTAATCCCAACAATCCGAAACCAGTGACAAGGTGTTCCTTGACTATCACTGAGATATTGTTATTTGTTAGTGGGTACTCGAGCTATCACGGTTAAGATTTCCATTACGCACCTCACCACCTGTTGCTCTACTCAATCTCACTACACATCCAGCATAACCTTGAAGAGACAAGGCCAGGATTCTTGCGCGTGAGGCTTTTGTGTCCAGTCGGCCAACGCT
>QNGE01008578.1:0-16182 GCA_008508345.1 Paragonimus westermani | reverse complement strand
TTTCAATTCAAGTACGACTTCTAGGGCTACTCGAAGTCCCCAATCCCGAGCATTAAAATAGTCCATTAGGCTTATTTCTTGTCAACATTCTCATAACCATGGTAGAACGATAACAAACTGATATCGTTACATCACCGTCATACTGCAGACGCCACGTGGACGATTTCTTGGTCTTTTTCAAAGATCGGAATCTATTAAAACAATTTGTCCTGCATCTTAACCGCGTCCATCCCAACCGGGAGATGACGTGTGAAGCATAAGCTGATAAAAGTCCTCCCTAAATGGACATAGTTATCGCAGGAAGGACCGACAGATCAATAGGAAATCAACGTGGTCTGGTGCATTTCATCAGTTTTAACCTGGTGAAGCATAAGCGGAATGTGGTGAGAGCACTGTTCACCAGAACACGCTACATCTTCACATTCGACTACAATGAACAAGAACTAGAAATGCCCAGGACGACTCCGGGGGAGTAATCGTTATCTCAAGAATTCTACTCAGCATCATAGTGAGTCGAAATTCCAAAGTAGTGAGAATGATGAGGTCCTCAAGAAATTACTATTGGAGTATTCTTCGAAGGGGATAACAGCGTTGAGGACAACTCAAGAAATAGTATCTCTATTGAAACGGACTTACACTACCGTGGAACTGCGGGTACTCAATCAGACACACAGATTACCTGTGCCTACAACGAAGTGCAGAAGTTACGCAGGTAGAACTGACAGATCATCGACTTCAAAAACGAAGGAACATATACCTAGGTGGGTTCATAAACAGATCTCACAACCGGACACTGTAGTCACAAGGAATCGTAAGTCCCCAGCTTCGTCGATCGGACAACACATCTAGCCAGCTGGTCACAACGTGGACTTGATCTCAGCTGTCATCGTCTTAACACACAGAACCACACAACCTCCGCTTCCTAAAATCTGCTGAAGCCACCACAATAAATCGATTCAAACAGGTGTTGCGTGTATAAAAACAATTGTTTGTTAATCCTAGTCTATCGTGAACCTAAGCTATAGCGAATTTCATTCAGATCACATAAACTGGACGTTTGTGTCGTTCGTTTTTTGTTCATACCCCCTACCCCACCCCAAATACTGCAAACCTTAAATTGAAAGTTTTTCATGTTATTGGTTATTTGGTACTGACGAGCCAACACGAAATGTCAGCATGTATCGGTGTTCTTCTTCTAAGTGTTTTGTTCAAATTACTGAAGAAATCGAACTGTTCCAAAACGTATGTTAGATAGCCAAACGATGAGACTTCAGTATGGAACAGGAGGAGGAGGAGAGTGAGAACGAAGTCGGTGGTCGCACACGATCTGCTTCAGACGGAATTATGGTCCGGTCGGCGTCTGATGCTCCTCAGACTTCTGTTCTGACTTTTCCTTCAATGAGTAGTTCAGCACGCGACACCAAGTTGCACATAAATAAAGTGGGAAGATGAAACATGAAATAATTGCAAACTAACAGTAATATTCTAAGCATGGAAACTGATGAAGGAAGTAGAGCGGATTCGCTTGAAAAAACCGCTTACGTTACTAAAAACGTCTGAAATCCCAGCAGCTAACTCGAAGTTTCAGGAAACTGTGAAAGTTAGTGAAAGAAACAACAACAAGAGAGGAAACTTCATCCAAATTTCCTTGCCATATGGAAAAACCAGATGCCACTAACACACAAACGTTCGAGCATATCAGACCAAAGGGAACGGTCACTCCAAGCTTGTATGAACCTTTCTAAGTTCATAAAAACAGAGCGCCGATGAGACCAATCTTGGACACGTACAATTCGTCATATCACTTCCTAGGCCAGCGACGAGTGAAGCTATTGTAAGGGTCCGAATCACGACTATTTTCTTTTAGTTTGGCTACGAATATTCAGGAATGACAGCATAGTGTTCTTGGACGTGATCTCTCTTCTCGTTAAACTGCCACTGACAGAAACTACAGATTATCTATGCACCTACATTGGAAACAGTCTATTCAAAATCGTCGTTACCCGGAAGACGCTAAGAGGGCTATTAGCGTTTTGCACCTACACTGATTATTTTCAATTTACTGGAGAGCTCTGAGGGTAGAAAGATCGAGTTTCAGTGATTTCACCATCAAGCCCGCTGCTTGCAAATGTATCCTTGTGATAACTGGAGGCCAGTGAACGGCATCAAATCCTCACTGGATATTGATTTAAAAGAGCTAGTTCACTGATATTTTTGATATTCCAAACACTGTAGAACAAGTTGTCTAATCTGTTATGGACACCATAGATATAGATCAATGTCGAACAATCTGATTGGTCAATGCAGATATGGCGTACACGATTGGCTGCACTCCACCACAAACGCTAATGTCCCCCAAGCCATATTAGCCGGTCCGGGTGAAGCACATCCCAACACAAAGTTCATCATCCAAGAAGAACACCGTGACAGGCTCCCATTTCTAGACGTCCGGTTGTTTCGTCGAGTGGATAGATCACTTCAGAAAGCAGTTAATGGAAGGGAAATGTGTGTGGGTCGATACAAACAGTTTCACGGTTTCGTCCTACTGAAGCTAGTGCATTGTTTGGCAAACAGCACGCAAACAATCTGCACACCGGATACTCTCCAGGATGATGTTAAGTACACCTGGAAATTACCATCCCGAAAGATTTACAGATAATATTTTAATTCCAGTGCGAAACGTGAAATCGTCCAGACAGAGGAGAGAAAACCGATTTCTTCCGTTCAACATATGAAGGTGAAATGTTTGGTGAACTAGTTGGCCGCATAGTGTGAACGCGATGAGGGTTGTCTACCCTGTGGCAAGACCTGTCGTATCATCCAACACCTCTCCGGTACTGGTACCACGACTAAAGGATAGTGTGCCCGGGCACATATAATCTCATACCTCTCAACCAAGTTGTTGCCAAGTCGGTCATGTTGGCAGAACCAAATGACAACCATTAGGTAGGATTTGTGAACACCGCCGGGAACGGTTTTGAATCTGTTTGATAGGGCCCACTCAGAGTGCCATCCAGTCTCACGTAATTGAAGCTGGCCATCGAACGAAACGTTCTGAATCGTCCACCAAACATAGCCTACCCAATAATAGTCATCAAGAGATGGGGTCATCATCATAAGTCTATATCAGCCATACTTATATGTACAAAAGCAGTCTACGTAGACCCTACACCTCTCTAACCCAAAACAACTTCATACTAGGCCGACCGTAAACCATTTGTTACTGCCAACCACAGCTGTGATCTGCTCCGTCCCATGAAACACTCACTGTTTCAGGTTATATGTTTTATTGTCCCCTACATAAATGGCTTATACTCTATGTGGTTGTAAAAGCTTGTTGAGAATTGCTGAAGACAGCCTTTTGCTCGACTGACTTCTTGTGAACTCTACGGGGAGCTGAAGAGGACTAAAACAATCAGTTGATCATTCAGTCCACTAAAACGACTTCTGATCCGTTATTCTGCCTTGGAAGCATGATGTGCTCATTTAGTATATATATATTGCTTGGTTAGAAGTTAGTTTGAACACGGTTTGCATTCAGACGCCTTTAACGCAGATTGACCAGAATTTATTCAAAGCATACGATCTAGTTAATGCCTCAACCTGGTTATAAATTGTCAAATCGAACTTCTGGGCCAAACTCAACGCTCTCACCTATGAAGTGCAAACATTAGAACCCAGTGAGAGAACTTTCAATAACGTATTGTCTAAATCCGATGAGAGGTGGTAAAGGGCATGCGGTTCCGGGTATTTGAAATTTGGAATGCGGCTGCGCGACTCCAATCTATGCATGCAGAAGTTCGTACAGACAATAAACGTAACATGGCCTATGGCCAGTCACATTCATTACTTGGAACCATGACTGCATAGCCGTTGTCAAGCATAATTTTCATTGGCTGATTTTATTACCCAACCTGGTTGATAATCTCACATGTACTGTGTTGCAACGAACCTGACAAACAACCACGGAAAACAAGATTCGGTCTCTCTATTGTTGTTTCCATGACTTCACTAGTTATTTTCGAACGAACTGAACAATACACGTAAGCTTCTTATTCGTCCGAAGCTTTGGGCGAAACCTGGCCTGGACAGGAATTCTTTCCCTGCTTTAATGCACTTACAATAGCCCAAACCCAGAACACCACTGAAGATGATATGCGTTTCTTTTTGAGTGGGAAAAACAGCAATCAATCACATCGACGGTGGCAAACAATGCGTGAGTATGAGTGTGTGGGTGGCACAAAATAAAAAAGTGGGGATTAAGAAGTTCAGAATAGGAAATGGCAGACGGACGTAGTAAAATGGATGATTAATCGATACCTATTTGGAATCCACTGGACTTTGTCTGAATGAACAGAACTACGAAGAACAAATTCGAGTTGTCAGCACCGAATTCAATTGAACAGAGGTAGGTGGAGCAAGGGGACAGCGAAACACTGTTCATGTGATCGTCGACTGACGATATCCGGACGGTTATTGTCTCACATGGAAGCAGCTGGGTAATTATACACATAATCGCAATCGATTATTGACAAGATTTTGCTCATTACAACTGTAGTGGACAAGCGGTGATGCGCCCGACCCTCGTCCACTAACGATTTGAAACGCTTTTCCTGAAAAACAGTCGAAACGTAATCCCATCAGACATCGAACTGAAAAAAAAGCGCAGGGTTTGGGAACACACCGTATATTTCCAGCAATGTTAGGAAATATGATGAGCAGTTAGTTCTAGCCTAATCTGGGACCAACGGTAGCAACCAGGAGAAGAAAGAGGAGGAACGCGAGGTGGACTCCAGTCCACTCGGCGACACTCAAAAGCGCGCCAAGAGAGAAGGGCGCGGAAACTTCGAGTACGTGAAACAACGCTCGAAAAGGTCCATGTCAAACGACCTTGAATAATAGAGGAATGGATGGGTCGTGAGAAGAGGAGCAAACAGTAGCTGCATGCAATTAGTTGCACGGCTGAAGAAAGTGACACTGAGTTCATATCAGGCCTCCTATAGCAGGCGTACACAGAATCATGCGTACAGAACAGACAAGCAATAAAACATGGTTGCAGCCGGGATCTTCAGAGAAGCCACACGATCGTTGGGCACTACACAACCCTGTCATGCCTAGCCTGAGACCAGAGGTCAGCAATGTTGCTTCAGGAACGTGTGACTGCAGTTCAGCTCCCAGTCAGGGCAAAGACATGCATTGCCGGCGAAACCGAACAAGGAGAAGACCTGAATCTAGCGCTTCTCTTTGTAGGAAGCTAGCTGGAAAATCTTTGTCAACATAAAACTTCAATCAATCTTGTGTTGTCCAAAATACATCTGTCGGCATTATCCACTACTACTCAACATGTGAGCCATGTATTCGAAGCATGGAATCACACTGATCGATTGCCTGAATTAGAGTCCGTACGATCAAAGATAAACTGGTCAACAGTCATATTCTCTCACTATCTCTGTTGACTACCGTTGGTGCATTCTTCATTATATCTGTATCAAGTTCTCCCCATATCCTTAAAAATTGGTACCCTTGCCCACGTGTGATCGTTAGAGAACTTATTTGTCCTGTGTAGTTTAAGTGAGGTAGACGCGTTCTCGCCCACCATACACCTGAAGGTAATCAGTATTATCTTCTCGTCAGTTACTACACATAACAGAGGTGAAAATCAAAACAATTTAAGTTCATACAACAAGTCAATGTATACACTAGTCTGTCATTGGTCAAAACCATGGCAGACGGAGGTTCAAGGTCGAGTCACACCACACGTCAAGTCCTCGGTATACTTGGGCACTTGTTCCTTCATTCTAAGGCGCAGGGATCGATCAGTTCTGCCAATGTAAACGTCACCGCAAGTCGGCTTCATCGAGCGCTAGACACCTGCTAGAGACGGGTAATGTGGTCGACCCGACAAACGCTTCTCATTTGTTGATGCGTCATCACAAGCCTGTCATTTTTAAGTCACTCGAAGCGCTGCTAGTTACGCGTAGTAAAAGTTGTTGACCTTGAACCTCCGTCTGCCATGGTTTTTACCGATGACAGACTAGTGTATACATTGACTTGTTGCATGAACCTAATCCGTTTAAATGTTTTTGATTTTCACCTTTGTTATGTGTAGCAACTGACGCGAACATGCGAAATGGTATTACCATCTTGCAAAATCGGTCTTCTGATTTCGCTGTTCAAATTCGCAACTGGGGAAGGATGTTTTATACTATATTCTTCGTTAGCCTGAAGTTCCAGTCGTGTGAATATATTTGAAAGTGAGTCTTGAGTGTCTTGCAATCTGTAGGGGTACTCACTACCTAGAGGTGACAAGTATAGCTGGTAGAGAGAATACCACATATAAAGCACCATAAAATATTACAATGCCCAAATACGGCGGAATTTTAAATGCTTAATTCAAAGATAGGCTTATCAAATATTATCGGGTTCGCCAAGGGGAATGGGTTTTAGTCCGAAACAATTTGAGACAACTCAGTAGTACCAGCTTCGGGGGTCCACCCAGTTGCTGTTACATTTTGAATGTTTCACCTGCCGGGAACCCGGACGCGCCCTGATTGACTGTGAGTTACCTTGAAAATGGAACCGTATTGCATTTTGATGGCTATAATTCTGGGTCGTTTGACCTTAGTGTATTTGTTCTAATCAATACGCCCTGCTTTGTTAGTACTGGTCCTGCGCATCTACTTGGACTACGGGCCTCGTATTTGGTGAAGTGGGGAAACGAATATGATGTTGCACTTACATGCACAGACTTGGTGTATTGCGTATGAAAGGTGAGTGCTATCACGATGGAACCGTTAGAGGCAAATATACCAGACAGTACGGAATGGCCACTTGTTTTGCAAAAAGTGCTGTTCTTCCACAGTCCAGCAAAAGGGAATCACTACGAAAGTTTCCTGGTGACCTGAGATCCGAAATCAGCGTCGACCACCTACGGTAATGAATGTGACCTATCCTGCCAACTTGATGTGGTGGACGGGTTGGTGTATTGTTGAGATCCATCCGACTGTGCTGACTAGGATTTCGGTCCTTTACCGTAAGATCATGTCAGATATGTCAGAGAAGAGCAGCCAGACAAAGAGCAGTTCCGCTCAAGGGTTTCTTGGTCCCTCTACCGAGAATATAGGCATGTTCAGGCAGCGAGGCACGAATACATGGGACTACCTTAGAAATGAATTTGTGGTTATAGAATCGCAATCATTCGCGTGCGTAGTGATGGTGGAAGAATGCGTGACCACAAATAGGGCAACACATTTAGGTCACAGACTGGTGGTGGGGTTTCCTATTTACCTTTGACACACAGGTCAAACTGCTGCATCAACGACTCAGCCGGAGGCCCCGCATGTCCATCTGAGAAATGCTCGTAAATGCTGGACGTTGTCCGTCGCGACATGGAATTGGCGCACGCTACTGGGCCGATGCCAAACCGTAGGATATCCAGAACGCCACAGCACACTGATCACCATGGAAGTGAGCCGCAATGGCATCGACATAGCAACCTTGGGTGAGACAAGGCTTGCAGATCAGAGTAAGTTCCTAGGAGCATGTGCTGGGTACGCCTCTTACTGGGCACGTAACTTGGTACAGCGTGCTCAGCAGCTCGGTTTGCATTAGGTGACCGCATCGCCTCTTGGACGCTAGACGAGCCACATGACATTATCCCCCGAATCATGTTGATGTGTCCGAAACTTGGTCGGGGCAAGTCTGCTACACTGCTTAATGTTTACGGTTCAGCTCTGTCACACCGATGGCACAGAGGGCCAATTCGATGACAAGCTATTCTCCACAATCGCTTGACAATGGTGAGTGACCGACCGTTTTAACTCTGAGTGACTTGAACGCGCAAGTTAGGCGTGGCTCGGTAGGTTGGCCAGAAGTACTCGGATTCCACGGCATTGTTTCAGCCAATGAGAACGGCAATCGTCTGCTCCAACCGTGTGCTAATCACGAGCTGGTTATCACAAGCAGTCAAGTCTAGCTGGATGCGACAAATATGATGGTCTTGACTCAAACACCAAGTGGTCACCATCATTTGTTTCCATACGTGATTGGGCGACAGTGTGGGATATGTGAAGCGTATATCGTGCGGGTGATGACAGGGATCGAATATAATATGAGTAGTGGGTTGATCAAGACCATAACTGGGAATGCTTTTCAACTTGATGCTGTCGCTCGTCTGAAACACACCTGTTTATCCACTGCTGATGTTGAAGCGGCAAATCATAACAACTGCTACTGGCACGATCGGGATCCAGCGCGATGGTAGCCTTCAGGGAAGGATACAGCGTTTGCATCTTCACAATAGACCCGAGTGGCCAAGAAAAAAACTCGACACTCCAGTGCATTTGTAGTCACTTGGCCGAATGTATTCGCGCAACCGAAGACGACACAGCTTTCGGCTCAATTGTGGTGATTTGTGGTCAATCCATCCGGTCTAACAAAGCACTTATTGACGTGAATCCCGGCTCATTCTTCACCCAGCCAGAGCAGGCTACCAATGATTGGGTGGATGTGAATAGCCTGCTGCAACAGGCCATCAGGTCTTCACTTGCTGTCGTCCCTGATTTACCAGCGCGCTGTCCATACATAGTGAAATTGAACTACGGCGACTGGCTATGGCTTTCGCGACCGAGGCACTCAAGTTTGGACTTGATATCAGCACAGGTAAGAAGTTTCCTTTCTTCCAGCCTTCACTGAATGGAGGTACTGTTCCTGCACCTGCGCCTGATATTTGTACCAATAGAGACGTTGTCGACAGCTGAGTGGAGGTCTTCTACTTGGGTAGCAATTTGTCCACAGACCACGAGTAACGCGCTCGTGTAGTGAAGGCTAGTGCTGTTTTCGGATATTTCGAATGACGTGTCTGGAAGAACTACTGCCTGAAAATGGTCGCTAAGTTGCGTTTCTACCGCTCATCGGTGCTGTCTTTGCTGCTGTAAGGCGGTGAAGCGTGAATATTGTGTCAACGAAACGTGTCTAAGCCGTTTCTATTTACAGTGTCTAAGACGCATCTTGGTTATTCGGTGGTCGGACATGATTCCAAACACTGAGGTGCTGCGATGAGAGGACATGGACTAGGTTGGTGTCGTGCTGATGCTGAATCAGCTTCGTTGGCTTGACCACGTTCGTCGGATGGGCGGTGATCGTATTCCAAAACGTGCTGTAGGTGTAGGTGAAATGAGATGAGCGGAATGCTGGTGGTCGAAAGCAGTGACATCAAAATGTTATCCAAGTAAGTCTTTTGCATTATAACATTGATTTCAGATGTTGAAAGAGGTTGCCGTTGAACCGGACGGTCTGGCAAAACGTGGTACATACGAGCGTCTGTGAGTTTAATATCTTTCTTCTCAGCTTAAATCTTACCATCGGAGTTGCTTTCTTACGGACTACTCCTCGAGAGCTAGGACTTTCAGTTCCATGCTCGCCTATCACTTGGCTAACTAGTATTGGCCGGCTGTACATAAAAGCTTCACAGGTATCGTGGTATTACCCCCTCGGTTTTATACTGGATATGTGGTGTGCGAGTGGAGCCACAGTTGGTGCAGCGCAGGCCACTTGTGGTGATATTCAATCAAAAACGCTCTTTGGCACCAGTGACTGACAGGCTAATCTGAATCGGATGCCGTTAGCCATATATATATATATATATATATATATATNGAAGTTTCTTTCCTTCCAGCCTCCACTGAGCGGAGTTACTGTTCCTGCACCTGCGCCTGAAATTCGCACCAGTGCAGACGTTGTCGACGGCTGAGTGGAGGTCTGCTATTTGGGTAGCAATTTGTCCACTGTTCTGTCCACAGACCACGAGTTACGCGCTCGTGTAGTGAAGGCTAGTGCTGTTATCGGACATTTCCACAGAAGTGTCTGGAAGAACTACTGCTTGGAAGTGGTCGCTAAGTTGCGTTTCTACCGCTCACCGGTGCTGTCTATTCTGCTGTACGGCGGTGAAGCGTGAACATTGTGTCAACGAAACGTGCACTGTCCAAGCCATTTCTATTTACAGTGTCTAAGACGCATCTTGGTTATTCGGTGGTCGGACATGATTCCAAACATTGAGGTGCTGCTGTGAGAGAGCATGGACTAGGGTAGTGAGGATAGACGGTCGCACCATACTACTCACACCACTATTCAGTAGCCGCATGGATCGAAATGATCGCGGAATAAATACGGAAGAGATATGGGAAGGATCGTTGGAAGGCAGAATGACATTTAATGGCTGTCGCCACATGACGGAACTGAGAAATGGTGTCCAAGGTGACTGGAGCGTCCACAGAAGCGTGCGGTGTGTAAATGAGTGTTTTTTTTCCCAGTCCTGTTGAGAGGCTCAAGCAGTGTATTGGTTTCTCCAATAACGTAACCTTTGTGTCGTCCGCCTTCTGGATTCACAACATTAGGTTGGAGTCGTGTTGATGCTGAATCAGCTTCATTGGCTTGACCGCGTTTGTAGGATGGGATGTGATCGGATTTCAAAACAGGAGCTGTGCGGGCAGGTGAGATGAGATAAGCAAAATGCTGGTGGTCGAATGCTGTGACATCAAGACGTTATCCAGATAAGTTTTTTGCGTTATAACATTGCTTTCAGATGTTGGGAGGAGTTGACGATCTGGTGAAACATGGAACATACGAGCGTCCACGAGTTTAATATCTCCCTTATCAGCTTAAATCTTATCAATGGAGTTGCTCTCTTTCGGATTACTCCTCGAGAGCTAGGGTTTTCAGTTCCATGCTCGCCTATGACTTGGCTAATTAGTATTCGCCGGCTGTACACAAAAGCCTCACACGTATCGTGGTATTATCCCGCGGTTTTACACTGGATATGTGGTGTGTGTGTGGAGTCACAGTTGGTTCAGCGCAAGCCACCTGTGGTGATATTCAATCACAAACGCTCTTTGGCTTCAGTTACTGACAGGCTATTCCGAATCGGATGCTGCCAGCCGTATATACATATATATGTGCGTGTATACTTATGCATGTATATGTAAATACACGTGATACATAATAATCGGGTGATATGACAAAAACGTGTCACGCTATGGATAGATAAAAACTATTGCTGAATTTGAGGGAAGAGAAGAATGAATGGGGCGAACAGCTTACACCGATGCATACAGGGANATCATGATCATCAACATCATCGACGATATCATCATCATTATCATCATTATTATCATCATCATGATCAAAACCATCATCATTAACATCATCATCTTCATCATCATCATCATCATCATCATCATCAACATCATCATCAACATCATCGTCGTCACCATCATCATCATCAGCATCATCTTCATCAACATCATCACCAATAACATCATCACAGTCATCATCATCATCATCATCATCATCATCGTAGTCGTCGTCATCATCATCATGATCATCATCATCAACATGATCACCATTATCATCGTATTCATCAGCATCATCCTTATCAATATCCTCATCATAATCATCATCATTATCATCAACAACTTCATCATCATCATCAATATCATCATCATAATCCATATGATAATCATCAACGTCTTCATAAAAATCATCAGGAAAATCGTCATCGTCATCACCATAATCATCATCATTGTCTTCATAATAAACATATTCATAAACTCCATCATCATTGTCATCAAATTGGTCGTCATCATCACAATCATCATCAACATCATCACCATCTTCATCACCATCTTTTTCAACATCATCATCATCATTGTAATCATCATCACCACCATCCTCATCATCATCATCATCATTATCATCATCACCATCATTATCGATATCATCATAATCATCACCTGTCATCGACATCACCATCATCATCATCATCACCATCATCATCACGAACATCAAAATCATCAACATCAACATCATTATCAACAACATCATCATCATCATAATCATCATCATCAACAACAACATCATCATCATCATCAACATCATCATCATCATCATCGTCATCATCATCATCATCACCACAAACATTAACAAAATCATCACCATCATGGACAATATCATCAACATCATCTTCATCATTATCATCATCACCATCATCATCACCGTCATCACCGCCATAATCATCATCATCATCATCAACATCAACATCACCATCATCAACATGATCATCGTCATCATCATCATAAACGTCAAGTAGTAGTAGTAGTAGTAGTAGTGGTTGTAGTAGTACACCATAACCATCATCATCTTCATCATCAACATAAGCATAATCATCAAAATCAGCATCATAATAATCATCATCACAAATATCAAAATCATCATCATGGTCATCATCGTCATCATCATCATCAAATTCACCATAATCATCACCATTATCATCGTCAACACCATCATCATCATCATCGTCAACATGAAAGTCATCATCAACACCAGCATGAACATCAGATTCAACATCAACGTCATCATCAACATCATCAACATCATCACAATCAGCATCATAATCAACATCGTCATCATAATAGCCAAGATCATCCTCATCATCAATATAATCAATATCATCATCATCGTCGTCATCAACATAATCATCATCAACAACATTATTATCATCATCCTCATCATCACCATCATAATCAAGATCACCATCATTTTCATCACCATCCTCATCATCATCATCATCATCGTCACCACCAAAATCACCAACATATACAAGTTCATAATCGTCATCATCATAATACTCATGATCATCATCATCGTCGTAGTCATCATCAACATCATCATCGTCATCATCATAATCAACATCAACATCAGCATCATGATCGTCGTCGTCAAAATCATCGGCGTCAGCACCATCATCATTATCATCATCATAATCATCTTCATGAACATAATCATCATCATCGTTATCATCATGATCATCAACATCATCGACGATATCATCATCATGATCATCATTATTATCATCATCATGATCAACACCAAAATCATCAACATCATCATCAAATCCATCATCAACGTCATTATAATCATAATCCTCATAATCATCATCAACATCATCGTCGTCAACATCAACACCATCATCGTCAATATCAACCTCATCATCATCAACAACAACAACAACATCATCATAATCATCATTATAGTCATCATCAACATCATCATCACCATCACCATCATCATTATCAACATCATCATCATCATGATCATCGAAATCATCTTGATCAACATAATCATCATCATCGTCATCATCATGATCATCAACATCATCGACGATATCATCATCATTATCATCATTATTATCATCATCATGATCAAAACCATCATCATTAACATCATCATCTTCTTCACCATCTAGTAGTAGTAGTAGTAGTTGTAGTAGTAGTTGTTCATCGTCGTCACCATCATCATCATCAGCATCATCTTCATCAACATCATCACCAATAACATCATCACAGTCATCATCATCATCATCATCATCATCATCGTAGTCGTCGTCATCATCATCATGATCATCATCATCAACATGATCACCATTATCATCGTATTCATCAGCATCATCCTTATCAATATCCTCATCATAATCATCATCATTATCATCAACAACTTCATCATCATCATCAATATCATCATCATAATCCATATGATAATCATCAACGTCTTCATAAAAATCATCAGGAAAATCGTCATCGTCATCACCATAATCATCATCATTGTCTTCATAATAAACATATTCATAAACTCCATCATCATTGTCATCAAATTGGTCGTCATCATCACAATCATCATCAACATCATCACCATCTTCATCACCATCTTTTTCAACATCATCATCATCATTGTAATCATCATCACCACCATCCTCATCATCATCATCATCATTATCATCATCACCATCATTATCGATATCATCATAATCATCACCTGTCATCGACATCACCATCATCATCATCATCACCATCATCATCATCATCAACATCAACACCATCATCATCATCTTCATTATCATCATCATCATCTTCATCCACATCATCATCATAATCAGCATCGTCATCACCGCCAACATTATCCTCAATATCATCATCAACATCATCATCGTCATCGTCATCATCATCATCGTCATCATCATCATCATCATCAACTTCATCATCACCATCACTATCACCGTCATCATCATCATCGTCAACATCAACGTCATCATCATCTAATACTTCATTATAATCAGCATCTTCTTCAACTTAAACATCAACGTCATTATCATCAATATCACCATCAACATCAGGATCATCAATATCACCGTCGTTATTATCATCATCATCTACGTCATCATCATTACCGTCATGATCGTCATCATCATATACATCATCTCCATCATCATCAACATCGTCATCGCTACTTTCATCATCATCATTATCAGAATCATCAACATCATCATCATCATCACGAGCATCATCATCATGAAAATCATCATAATAGTCAGCATCATGCGCACCATCAACATCAACGTCACTATCATCATCGTCATCATCATCATCATCATCATCATCATCATCGTCACCATCATCATCAACATCATCATCAGCATCATCATAATGGTCAACATCATCATATTCGTCATCATAATCATCATCATCATCTTCATCATCATCTTCATCAAATCGTCAACGTTATCATCAATATCTTCATGATGAACATCATCATCATCGTCACCATCGTCATCAATATCATCGTCATCAACAACATCATCATCATCGACATCAACATCATCATCAGCTTTATAAACATCATAATCAACATCATTAACATCTTCATCATGATCATCTCCATCCTCATCATCGTCATCATCGTCATCATCATCATCATCAAAATCTTCAACACCAGAAACAACATCGTCATCATCATCAACTTCATCATCGGCATAATCTTCGTCAAACTCATCATCATCGTTATCCTCAAAATCTTCAACAACATCATCTTCGTCATCATCATCATCATCAACATCATCTTCGTGAACATCATTATCAACAACAACATCATCATCATCATCATCACCGTCATCATCATCATAATCATAATCATCATCGCCATCATAATCATCAACAGCATCAACATCAACATCATCATAATCAACATCAACATCTTCATCACCACCATCACCATCGTGATCATTATCATAATCATCATGATCTCTGTCATCATCAACATTATCATCGTCACTATCACCCTCATCCTCATCAGCATCATCATCGTCGTCATCATCATCCTCATCATCACCATCATCAACCACTTCATCATCATCATCATATTCGTCACCCTAATGATCATCAACATCAATGACGACTTCATCGTCATTATCATCATCATCATCATCACCAACATCCTCATCATGATCATCATCATCATCATCAACTCCATCATCATCGTCATCATTATCATCATCAACACCATCATCATCATCCTCATCATCAACATTAACTTCATCAACATTACCATCGTCATCATACACATAATCCTCATAATCATCATCATAGTCATCGTCGTCTTAATTAAAATCATCATCGTGAATTTCAAACGATGAATCATCATCATCATCATCATCATCATCGTCGTCGTCATCATAAATATCGTCATCATCATCGTCATCATCTTCGTCATCAACAACATCAACATCATCTTGATCATCATCTCCATCATCATCATCATCATCATCATCATCATCATCATCATCATCATCATCATCATCATCATCATCATCATCATCATCAACATCATCTTCTCCATCATCATCATCATTATCAACAACAACAATAACATCATCATAATTATCATCACAATCATCATCATCATCAACATCGTCATCGCCACTTTCATTATCATCATTATCAGCATCATCAACATCATCATCATCATCACATGCATCATCATCTTGAAAATCATCATAATAATCAGCATCATCATCATCATCATCTTCATCGTCACCATCATCATGAACATCATCCTCATCATCAGCATCATCATAATGGTCAACATCATCATATCGTCATCATAATCATCAGCATCATCAGCATCAACATCACAGTCAAAATCAAAATCATCATCAGCATCATCAACCACTTCATCATTAGCATCATAATCGTCATCATAATGATCATCAACATCATGGACGACATCAGCGTCATCATCATCATCAACACAAATTCATCATCATCGTCATCATCATCATCATATTCATCATCATCA
>QNGE01008576.1:0-11036 GCA_008508345.1 Paragonimus westermani | reverse complement strand
TGAAACAATTGGTTCCCTCGAGCAGTTTGAACAAAGCAGATAGAACATGAAAACTGGTAGATGCAAGCATTTCGTATTGACTCATCAGTACCAAACTTACAATAACATGGGTGGGCTTTATTTAAAACAATCGATTTGAGGGGTGGCAAATCAATAAGCGAGTTAGGATAAGACATCAAGTCCAGGGAAGGGTCAGGTTTACGAACAGTTGTTTCTGAACACAGAGAGCTGGTTTGAGCCGATTAATTGCAACTGCTTCAGCGAACCGTAAGAATCTCGGATTGGAATGGCGCAACAGGATTTTGAATGCACAAGATGGATCGATAACATGAACAGTGGTCAAGATGTGTCTAGAGACTGAGGAAACAGGCTGTTTATGCGTTTCAGAAACATTACCATTCTCCGGTAACAGGGACTTCTGTGCACATTCAGGTAAATCTTCCTTCATTCCGGAGATCAAGCATCTCTCGGTTCTGCCTATGTAACTCTCTTCGCATTTACATACAAATTGGTAAACACAATGTGAAGCGGCGCCGATAGGCTGATCTCCTTTGATTGAAGGCAATGGTAGTTTTCGAGTCCGAGCGATTACACGGAGTTCAGCTGCATTAAATGTTCGTTTAATTGAATTTCTTAATCGCTGTGTTGTTTGCTGCATGACATAATCACCCTTATAAAGAAGCTCTATGTAGACTCTCTTTTTCTCTACAGTGAACACCTTTTCGGATGGTAATTTTTGTCTACTGTACCTATCTATGAAAATTCTGGGATAACCATTCGATTGTAGGACAGACGTAATCAGATCTAGTTCCTCCGCGAATCTGTCGGGCGTACAGATTCGCCTTGCTCGTGTGAAGAGAGTATTTACTAGTACTCGTTTGTGTTGGAGCGGTGTGAAGCTGCTAAAGTTTAGGTATTGACCTGACCATGTGGGTTTCCTATACACGGTTCTTCTAACCGAGCCATCTTCCCGACGACTTATTAGGATATCCAGAAATGGCAGGCAGTTGCCGACCTCAAATTCACAAGTGACCTTCAGGTTAAGATGGCAACTATTTAGACATTGCACCAGGTTATCTATCATTTGCTTAAATCGACTGAAAATTAATGTGTCATCTACGTAACGCCTGTAATATGACAAGTTTTCTATCTCCGTAGCTAGCTGTTGCTCAATTTTTAGCATGAAAAAACTGCTATGATGGCACCTAGTGGACTTCCCATGGCTACTCAGTCTATTTGACGGTAGGACTGTTCAAGGAAACGAAAACTGACATTCTCAGTACAGAGAAGCAAAGTTTCCTTCAATATGTCGGTGGGAAGTGGCAACGGAGTGTGACTCTTTTCAACGGGTTCACAAATGTAGTCAATCGTTTCATGCAGTGGGACATTTGTGAAAAGTGGCTGAACATCTATAGAGCACATCAGTTCATTGGCAAGATTGATTCTGTCCAGGCCACCGATCAATTCAAAGGAATCTTCAATGGAGTATTTCTGAAATTTCTGTTTTACTGTGGTTAGAATAGTGACCAGCCAGCGTGCTAATCTGTGGCAAGGTGAGTTTGTCATTGCTAAAATTGGCCTAAGCGGCATCCCAGACTTGTGAGTCTTTGGTAGGTCGTAAAGTTGGGGTGTTGACGATCCGCATGGCTTAAGAGACTTATACGTTACATCATCAATAATCCGCAAATGCAAGAGCAGCTGAAGATGCCGTCCTATGCGGTCCTCTATAATAATAATAATAATAATAATAATAATAATAATAATAGAAAAAATCAACTAAAAATCTCCAATGGAAAATCACTTCAGTGACTGATGATCTCGTGAGAAACGAACTGTTGATTAAGAAGGGTCCTAATTTGGTGCATGTAAATCTTAGTATGATCTTGCAGTGACCTAGAGTTTACTTCGGTCTGCCTGCTGTGATATGTGTGAAACTCCTCCCACAATGTTAGTTCCAAATGTACATGAGATCTTAAGGATTTTTGTCTGTCCTCTGCTTAATGCATGCAATCGCGTTTGTTTGTTTGCACGATGTTGACCTATGCATACCAACACAAACTTCCGGCTTGCTCGCACGCTCGACGTTCGAATCCTCAACCACACCAGCCGTCTTTGCGTATTACTGTCGTTCAGCGCCGGTCGAGACCTGCTGTAGTTATCGTACGACATACGTTCGGTCCGTGTCAACTATTCGTATTTTGCTTCTGATACTTTTTACGTGTATCTAAGAACCATCAATTCAGTACACTCACGCGTTAAAACTGGTGAATCCGCATATCTGTAATTTTCCCAGATATATTTTATTTTTGACAAGTAAGTTGCTGCTGCTTTGTCATTTAGTTATTTATTTAATTTCAGCTTTGGTCAACACCGGAACTATGCAAGAACATGTTCGTAGTCTACCAGATGTCTACTTCAGTACGTTTCCCATCCCCATTTTTTGGGGAATAGTCTTGGGAACTGGTTTGCACGGCCTCAAGCTAATTTCGCACTGAGAAACGTGACCACGATAGTAAGGAAGTTCTATCAGGTGGTCACAGCTCTCCCACCTCACGTGACAGACCAGGTGAACGGAATTTTGGAGCTGTCGGTCTAAGGGAAGCCGTACCAACAACAGATAGCGGCCACTGTCAAGCCCATCAGCCTTTCTTAGCGCCAGTGCATCACCCATTTACTGAGTACTGCCGAGTTAGGCCATCAGGAGCCTCCTCAGCTTCTGCGCCACACGCAACGCTTTGTAGGTTCAACACAGCTCAGGGAGCCTTTCCTGAAGGGAATGTGGATTTGGCGACTACCTGGGGACGCAAAATATCCTAAGCGTCAACCCTCAATTGGTTGACACCACCGAGCGCACCTGAATATCATGGAAAGCAGGTCGCTCAAGTACCCGCGCCAACGCCAGAGTCACTAGCACACCTGACCGACCGTGTGAACGAGCTTACACGTCGGATACAGGCACTCAGCATTAAAAGCTGGCACCTGAACGTCCCTCTATAAATCTAAACAGCCTCCTGGTGGAGTTCTGAAGGGCGACCTGTACCTACATAGAATTTTAGCTGTGGCAGCTACTGGTACCATCAATAGTTTGGTGTTTGTGCTCACTGCTGCCACAATTCCTGTTCCTTTTTCAAAAAGAAGCAGGAAAGCTAGTCGGCAAGCACTTCTTGGCGACCGACTTTGCTGGTTTCCGACGTTGTCCGTTCTTGGTTCGAGGCCACAAATCAGGAGTTCACCATCGCATTCAAGCTGGTTCAGAGATCAGTATCCTTCCGCTGGCCCTCGCGAACGATTCCCGCAGGTGCAGTCTACCTTACATACAACAAACGGTACGCCCATTGCGGTTTGTGGCCAGCGCTCACATACAGTGAACTAAACTCTTCGCCACACTCTCCGATGACATTTTACTGTTGCACACGTCCAAATATCAACTATGTGCATCCTTTTTCTCAAGCATTTCAACCTATTGGTCGATGCTCGACTCATTCAGGTATTCGACCGTTAGACGTACATATCTGTTATCGGGAATTTGGTCAGCGATGTTCCAATCAGTCCCCATTACCACCCTGTCAGCAAGAATAGTTATGCTCCTCTCTTTGAGCAGTTTCCCACCGTCCTTGAATAACAAACACCACTACCTCCGGCAACCGGTATAGCGCAGCATCACATCGTCACAGCTGGCTCGCTGGTGTTTACTGAAGCCCGTCGTTTAAAATTAAACAAGCTGGCAATAGCGCGCAGCGAGTACGGGCACATACTCGAGCTTGACATTATTTGCCCATCGGATAGCTCTTGGGTCTCGCCCTTCCATATGATGTCGGAAAAGACTGGTGTCCAAGTGGAAATTAGCGTGCGCTCAACAACGCCACGGTACAATATAGGTACCTCATCCCGTGCATTCAGGACATCGCCCTCTGTCTTCCGTCGTTTAACCAGCATAATGAATCGTTACTGCCGATTTGTCCCGCATAGTGTGTAACCGCTTCATCTCTCTACCAGATTACTCCGTGGCCGTTAGATCAGCAACTCTGAATTGTCAGAAACAGCTGTCGAATTCTTCGACCGCAGGACAGACGCGCTAGCCGCTTCAATGATGTTGTACCATCTCGACGCAACAGCTATCACCGGTATAGCTGTATACCTATCCGACACAGCTGTTGATGTAGTACTTCAACCGTTCATTGATGGACTTTGAAGACCGCCTCCATTTTTCTCCAGACGCTTACTACCTGCAGAAACTAGATACAGCACGTTCGACTTTAAGTTACTGGGTGTTTACTCCGCCGTCCTCTTCGGACGCGCCCTCGAAGGTCGCCAGTTTATGATTTCCATCGATGACAAGCCGCTGGTATACGCCAAAAAATGTAATGTTGCATTGATTTACCTCTTACAAAGACGTGTTCTAGTCGATGTTTCAAGCAGTTCAATATCCATGGGGGATTACGTCCGAACGCATCTTCAGGGTGTTCTGCCATTATGTGATGTAACTGGCGTCGGAAAAATGCTAAAGTAAGTCGGTTTTCGCGAGAGAGTAAGGGAAGTTACAGAATCCGGCGAACGACTGGACAGACTCCAGAGCCGGGCTTTATCGAATGCTAGAACCCGTCGAAACGTTGAAAATCTCGTGAATTGTTTGATTGAGACGAGGTTTTTTTGCATGCATGTTGGATGAGAAAATATGGAACGATCACACTTACTGAGACGAATAATGTGTGCACAACATTTTCTAACAAACTTCATGCGGTATTATTATTTTCGCTCTTGTCAATAAACATATAGTTTTGGCAACTAGTTGTTATGGCATCTGGAGGTTTACTGAGGCAACCGAAATATTGAGTCAACGATTTGGAGAGCCCCGTGAAATGTGTTCTGAGTATAGCTAATATAATGTCGTTCTACTGGATTCATTAATGAGCGCCGATTTTACATTTCCCAGCAATCTCGGTAATGTGTGCACATAAATGAACACACATGAGTAAAACGAGGTTTATTTTACAACGGTTTCATAAGCATGCAGTAGACCAAGTGCTAGATGGGAGTGTGAGTAAACAATACAACAAGGCGTTTCGAAAAAGGTGTTTCCGAAGGAAATATGACGGCAGGGGCGAGTATGTACGTCATATGTAGCTGACGGTCAAATGTTTTTCCGTACCACATTCAAAAATATCGCCAGTGGATACACAAGGTTTGAAGACTGATACTTAATTTGGTAAAGTAAAATGGCTGTCCAAACGTTTTTAAAGCGCTGGATGTTATAACTGGCTCCGAATCCACTCGGAAATCTGTCCTAAATGTAGGAATGTTTTACAAAACAGGTACATTTGGCCCGGCATCCTGGAGGACCTTAGCGCATGGACACGGTTTTGCTTAGCTTGCCAACAAGCTAAGGCTCGCTGCCTTGTGTCGGCCGCGAGCCACCAATACCCTTCAATAACATGTAGACTGGCTTATTTCCACATCAAAATTTTAAATCCTTTACCACCTTCCAGTGACATGACCTACATATTGACGATGGTCGATCGTTTCAAGCGACGGTCAGACGCCGTCCCTATGCGGGTAGTTCGCTTGAGGGCCGTAACGCACGCATTCCTTGAGCACTGGGTAGCGTTTCTTGGCTACTCGCTCACAGTTACAACGGAATGTGGCCCCCATTTTGAGAGCGGTTCTTTTTCAGAGGCTCGGACCATGCTTGGATGCCACCGTACGCTTATTGCTGAGCACTACCCGGTTACAAACGGCATGATCAAACGTTCGCATCAACAGCCAAAAGCTGTCCCTGCCGCTGTCAACGCAATTCGCCAAACAGGAGCCCCACTAATGGTTTTGCTCGGCATGCACGCGGCTCCCAAGGTTGGCCTCTAATTTTCCAGCGCAGAACTCCTCTACGGTCAGCTTCCGGGTCTTCTCGTTAATTACTTATCATCCGCCGCAAACGATTTCCGTGACAAGCAGCTGGGTCCGCATATGCGCCGCCTCCGTTTCACGGACACACGAGAAAAAAGCCGCAAAGTATCTGTCCTCAAAATCTTTCATAACTATGTGCATGTGGTAGATCGCGTGGATGGTTCACGATGCCCATTCGAGCGACCTTACAAAGGCCTCTTCAAAGAGCATAACCGGAAGGACCTCTTCTATGTCCTCGTGCAAAAGAGTAGCCGGGCCTTAAAGCGTCCCGCACGGGTAAGGAGAAAAAAGAGTTGGTAAGACACAATTACAAGGTATATCGATTGGTTCCGTGGTACAGGTATATAAAGAATGAATAACCAAAGACAACCGATCAATAACTAACTGACGAATCGGCAAGCACAAGTACACGTGATTGGTTAATTTGCAGCATGACTTATCTGGCATAAGTTAGGGTGCGTGATTGCGTGGGCATGTGAGCGCGAGATTGCTTGTCCGATTCTAAACCAACACCGGGACACGGTCAGCTCTGACCGCCTGAAGTTCTCTTATTTCAAGAGGCGTGCGTTAGTCTTTAGTGCCCCGCACACCCTGCCAGACCGGTAACTGCCTACGAGTAGCCTCGTCCAAGTACATCGTCATCAGAAGATAGTACAGCCTTGAGGGTGACACCAGCACTTACTGTAACGTGTTCGGGTCGTAGGGTGCACTGCCCTAAAAGTTTTCAAGAGGACTAGTATTTAGGAGCCCCGTTCTATTTCGACATAAAAAATATCGCGAAACACCTTCTGAAGAAAACGTGTCGACTAATGTCTTTGTTGTCTACGTCCGCCAGGTGAGTTTGCCTGTTGTTTGTGTGCCCAAGCATGTACCTTTTTGCTCTTAGTCTCTGTCTATGCGCTCACGTCCCAAATGGAGCGAAATTTGGAACTCGGGCATTAATGTATACTACACGTTCCTTCCAGGACCTCATCTCGCACACTTTCTATTTACTCCTCGGTTTGACATCGCAGGGGAAGACAGCCGAGTAGGAGCTCGCTAGAAACTGTTGGCATTAAGTACTTCTCCACATGCGGCATCTGGTGATTGTAGCTGGTGCCGTTTGAACTAGACCAGGCCAAAGGTAGCCGGCCAAATTTGGTTTTCACGTAGATCGTAGGGTTGTTCTCATGAACTAGTTCAAATACCATCATTTTCTTTCTCATTGCGCTCGTTCTTGTAGTAGGTTACACGTTTGTGTTTCTGGTTAAATATTCGTTGTTTTGTATTACCTGTAATTATCTGCAGTAGTCACGCGTAACCCAGCGTGCATCTCGCATATACGTTGAGCAATATACATTATAATTATTATTAGGATGGGAATGTGGGTAAATTATACAACAAAACGTTTCGAACAAGATGGTTTTGGGGGAATTATGACGGCAGGGACGAGTATGTACGTCATATGTAATTAACGGTTGAATGTTCCCTGGACCACGTTCAAACGGTCATCAGGGTGTGCACAGAACTCAAAAACATGCATTGCGTTCAATAATGTAGGAAAGCTGAGTGCTGTTGCTGGCTCTGACTTCACTCGGAAGTATATTCCAAACAAAGGAATATTTTATAGCAAAGAAGTTTGAGCATCTTTTCCGGGACGGTAGGGTTGACAAAGTGAGGCCCTCATTTCCTAGATCACATGAGCAGCTGCGTTGTGGGTGGGCGGAAAACGCTGTAGTAATGGCGTCCGAGTGTGTGAGTATGTAAAGGAGAGTCAGGTTCAACTTTAGTCTGCGCAACCAAAATGCGCCAACATCGAGTTTTGGACAGCGATGTGGTCAATCCTAAAGGGCAACTCTATGTAGACCCTTTTTTGGCAGTACTTAATATGTGTTTTTCTTCATTTCAGCCTTTAGATCCACCATATTTGAGGCTGAGTTTGCTACCATATCGGTGATGGGAACTCAACAGAATATAATTCATCATTCGATATGCCCACACATTGCCACTGAGAGTATCATTTTAGCACCGGATTCACCGTCCCCATGAACGGCAAAGAATAACAGGTGTTGGTGACAAGGTCTAAAGGTCCTGCTTTTTTGCTGCCAATATACACTTTCCGTGTGGGAAGAGTTGTTTAGCATCCGACGTGTTTGATAGACTACTTGACTTGGTAATCACTGCTACTCGACATTATGACGGTTTCAATTAAATCGTGCGCTAAAGGCTGTAAAACAACCAGCAAAAGTGGGATAAGGAAAACAGCGTTTTGGATCTGTTCAAATTCGTCTGGTACGTTCGCGTCTTCGTATGGTATAATGCGAGGCAATGAATCTGTTGAGGTATGTTCAGTTTGTTTTTAATATCCGGCCCTAAATTTGGCTTTATTAGTCCCTGATGTGCGCAGTAAACGATCGTGATGAATTTTGTAACATAACTGCCCAGTATTCGCCATCCTCTTCTTATAATTAACATTGCTTATCTGGGAAAATATCATTCTTTATATTACTTGACAACTTCATCTGCACCCGATTGTTTTTATGAGCTTATTTCCAGTTAATTGGTCGCCATTAGCGGATTTTGAACGCATTCCTGTTGGATGGTTTGTACAATAATACTATTAATGGTGTATTTGTCAACGCATCTGCAAAAATCACGCTCAGGGTAGCGTGATCCATGCACACCGTGAAGTGGTATACATGGGCGGGCACCACAATCCTTAACTATACAGTAGCTCACTTATACGAATATAACAACAAAACGAACGTATTAAGAAAGAAGAGCCTAGTTATATGAAAACAGCAGCAAAATAGACGTAATAAGATAGGGAAATTCAACTTCAAAAAGAATACCTCGAAATACATGCTTCTGAGACGATAGTTCTTGAAATATCCCAAGTTTGATAAAAGTGCTAAGTAATTAAATAAATTTGCATTCCACAAAGTGATCACTGACCTTATGGTCGAGATCAGGTCAAAAGGAGGTGGTTTGAGGGTACAGAACACGTACTGTCGAAGAATTTCGCCATTTTTTCCATGTAGATAGAATTGGGAAAATGTGCAGAAAACTTTGTCGGGATGGAGGAAGATGGGTAAGCACACACTTTTGCGGACGAACGCACGGATGTTTGGTTTGGACTTCGCTATTTGCCCAAAATCGGAAGAATTTCACACATCTCGCGAAGTGTTCAACCATTACGAGATTTTGAGTGTCCCGACGAACTGAAATGTTTTCTTGCACGGGATTTTTTTGGAAAACCGAGAATGGGAAGCAAAGTTACGCGATAAACGGAAGAACGTGAGTTGACCATGCCAGCTATGGCGAACAGCGGAGTGTGATATTTTCTGGGGAAACCTTTTAAATGACATTGAGTTTGTGTTAGTTAATGAATTATTTAGCACTTTCAAACGGTTATCACATGACACAAGTGAAGATTCATTATAAGCTTTTTCTAGTTTGTGGCTACTGCCAAATTTGGATGTCGATTTTCTCTATAAGGCCGGCATATGGAATTTTAGGAATACTCGACAAAACCAGAAGATTGATAGGCGGTCTATCTGGGGGAGGGAGGAAGTACGAATTATAACGCTGTTTTTATGTAGTCATATAGACGATCAGGAAAAGTATTTTCCCCCCAATAGTTCTAGATTGCTCAGCTTTCGTATAGTGATCTACAACTACACGCACATGTTACCATTGAATATGGATGATGTAGGAAGTAGAAGCGTACCAGGGTGATTGAATTATCACTAACGAGTGCGTGTAATGAATATAGACACGTCTTCTCTTTCACAGACCAGTCTTAAAGGGTCACTGTGTGAAAGATCCATTCTGGAACTGATAGCTTTGAGTAATTCGAGGGGTGAGTGACGTTACATCACGATGAAACATCCGATTGTTCCACGTTCAGTAGTGCAGTATAAATTCCAATCATTTCCAGACTTTTTTGGCGTTTTCCACAGTTGGAAGATAGTCCCGTTAGCCCGAATGTCGTTTGGGCGTTACTGGGATTGTCGAGTAAGCGTTACTGAATGGATCACCCCTAAATCATCAGGAGCGATTTCAAACAGCGTATAGTATTAATAATGACATGTTTCTCAGTGCACCTGTGAGAACCACTCATGGGTGAGCAGGATCACTGTACATACTGTGAGGTGATACACAAAGACGCACACCAAATGCATAATTGAAAATTGTACAACACACAAGTCGTGTGGATAAAGGAACTACACAAACAAAATGAGGGAGAAAAATTCCAATTTATGTAAATGTACTAAGGCCGCATGTCTTTAAAAAGATGGTTCCAGTTATCTCCAAATTGGGATTAAAAAACCCGAGCATCACATCAATTTACGCATTGCAAGGTAATTCCTAACCTACTAGTGAAGGTCATGCTAGAAGGTGACTTGAGGATGTTAGAAATGGAAAGTCGGAGAAGTATTTGATGTAATTGGCCCGAAGAAATGTGCAGAGAATACTGTTGAGTAGACAGAAGAGAGGAAAACACGGGAATTTGCTGGAAAGTGGGTGGGCCTATGGACAGAAATAGTTTAGCTGCCCAAACTCGACGGAATTTTGCAAATCTCGCAAGATGTCCGACTTGCGAGGGATTCTGAGCATGCAGACGTGGTGGAATGTCTCCCCGCTTTCAGTGTATTTGTGGAATAGAGAATAGAAAGCAGAACTACTTGATCATAAAGAAAACGTGAACACTCACGTGAAATGTGACGGGTAACGGAGTGTGCAGTTTTCTCGCAAAACATTATTTGGAAATTAATAAATGCGGTTTGGTTTTCAATGCATGTAGCATCAGCCAAAAGCGTTTGTCACATAACGGGGGAAAGATAGATGGACTAACATTTTCTAGTATATGATTGCTACCAAATTTCGATGTGGACCTCCTGCATACAGCCACGTATAGTTTGCACAGGATGCTTAACAACATAGAAAGCCTGTCTGGCAGTCTGTTAGGTGGGGTAGAAACATTATTGAGGGCGCGAGGTTTCCATGCAATTATGTGACACAAACGGTCTATGGTATCTCGATTTCCAAACAGTTTTAGAGCGCACATCTCACGCATAGTAATAAATAAATAAATAAAATGTATATATTTCTCAACGCGTATGCGAGAAGCACGCTTGGTTATGCGCGATCAC
>QNGE01008575.1:0-16202 GCA_008508345.1 Paragonimus westermani | reverse complement strand
GCAATGTCCTTCCGAACGGGTTCTAGCAACTCTGTTAGCCATCGAATTATATGGAGGATTACACATATCAAGAATCGAATTAATTAGACATATGGATGTGAAAGTAGGAACCTATACAGTAACACATTTATACACGTTTCACTTATACAAGTTGATCCGCTGTCGGAACTGATCAGTCCAGCTTCCCAAGTGTTGTCTCCGGTTATTGAGCGGCTTATCACGTGTTTGCCAGAACGCCTCGCTCGCATCTGGTGTCCTTCCAACTGTTGCTCGGGTGAGCCGAAAAAGACTTCCAGAGTTCTCAGTAGCAACGATTTTTCAACCTGAATAGCGCGTAGTGTCCACCAGACCCTACCACACCTTCTAAGTTGTTTGCGTAGTTCTGGTCTGAACTATACTCGTTGCCGAATAGAGTATCCGGGCGAGCGTTGAAAAGCATGGGTGGTCGCATCGAAATGAATATAATTACCCCAATTGTACATTACCTGCCGAACTTATATTTCACTGCCGTCCGATAGATGAGATGCTAGACTGAAAGCCAGCGCGCCCTGGCAAATGTAAAGCGTTTGTGTCTCTGTTTGTTTGAGTATTTCGATTTGTTTGACGACGAGGTGGTCTTTCGCTAAAACGCACAGAGAACCAAGTACATACTAGTACATTGCCGGAGTCCAGATTGAACTACACTCTGAGAACTAGCCACGCCATCGATTGTCGATGGCCATATGGTGTATATACGTCAACAATTGACTTGGCGATAGCAGCCACCAGATGGCGTATTGACGAAAGTTGGTCCTCTCCAGAAATGGGTTGTTATTAGCACAAAATCACAAAAGGGGTTCATGGGTGTATGCCCGACGAACACCCTGAGAGTGCTGACTACCGTAATTCGTGTTCATCAGCATGCCGTGTCTTCGGCACGTACGGACCGTCGACCACGGAGTGTAATAGCTCTTCCTTTATACTTGATTGGCTTGGATACATCTTACGTATACCAACTCGTAGTGCATTACTTCTCGTTCTGTCTTCGTCTGTTGCGTTAGGATGGGAGTGACATTTTGGTGGTTAGTGTGTGACTCGGCCTACTGACGTGAAAGTTTTGGTGTCAAGGCCTGCCTCCAAATTGCATTCCAAATGACAATGCACATCTTCGGTTGAGTACACTGTTTGTAGTGAGCGTCGTATTCAGCTGAGGTCGTATTGCGAACTGCAAACTTTTCACCTTAGTGTTTTTGTCGCTGATTGATTATTTCGATCCGTGCTGTTTGCTTTCAACCTCCTTTGCTTTTTTCATTGTTTATTGTGTTACTGCTGGCTGTCCGCCCTCCAAAACATCTGGAATACAAATATTTCCTATTTTTTCATTACTATTCATTAACAATCTAGTTTCCTATTTCAGCTACCCTGCAGTGTCCGATTCAATTTACAATCCAAACCTTTTTGCTCATCGTGTCCCTGTCTGCCACTTAATTATTATTCCCCTAAAGCCGTGCATTCACATTGAACCTCTATTTTTTGGTATACTTTTTCAGTTGCTTGCGATGGGTCCAAGTTACACGAGGTTGACTAGAGGCATCATTCTTGCCATCCTCACTGTCCTCGCTTATTCGTTTTCAGCTGGTGAGTGTAATGGGTTCCATAAATCGAACCTTTTAAATAACCAGTTTTGATCTCGTGATGTTTACTACTCTGCGGCTCATTTGGGCGTAATGTGGATATGAATTTCTGAGTGAGCCGGTCATAAAGAGTTAATTGTATTTTCAATACCTAACATTTGAATACGTCTATCACTGGACTTTAGGAAGCTAACTTACTCTACTGCTTCTCAAACAACACGTTTCATCGTCTAGATATGTGATACCAAAGCTGCGAATATAAATGACTGCTTTCAGTGTGCCATTATTGCAACTGTCTAGGTTCCACTTTCATATGCTGACATCAAAAGTTTATAACATCATCAGTCTTGATAGTGTGCACTGCAACGTTCACACCTTGTCCATCAGCGATGGAAACAGATGAAGAGAACTAAATAGAAGGCTTCACTTCACATATGCATATGATTTTGCTGATCGAAAAACTAGTCATTCGGAAAGCTTTATATCAAGTCGCTTGTTTGTAGTCTCCTCTCGTAAAGTCTCCCCTTTGCATCAAAACTCTGGCTTTTGGCCTGCTGACGTGAGGGCTTTTGAATCAATTTCTAGTTGAATGCTACTAAACTGTCCATATCTAGACTACAGTAATCGATGTCACTCGAACTTGCGAATGTTTAATTAGTAATCGGCTTTATTATCATTTTACTGGCCCGGGCTATCGCAATAAAGGACTCGTTTGGCGATTTAGCCCGTCGGTGTCGTCAGTGTAAATGATCAGTAGGTCGTCTCGTTAGCTCTCAGCCGTTGTACCGTTAAATTACTGCAGGGATCACCAGGTTAATTGAGTGGTGTCTGAAACTTACCATAACAGCACATCGTTTGCCCTGCAGCACTTCCTCTTCAGAGTTTTCGATAATGTTTGTAATCCCATTAAACATCAATTTCAGACTAATCCAACCTTCGAAGTCTGTTTTCTAACTAATTGGAGCACGCGGTTGGTAACGACAAGACTGATCATGGTGCAAAACACTTGTAAAATCAACGACTGGTAGCTTATTCCACCAAGAATGTACCATCTGCTATTCTCTAACAGTTCCGTTGCCTGCAGGTTGAACACATTCTATCATTCCCCCGCATCACGTCCTCATCGATGTCCGAGTCTGCACCTCAAAATTTTTTCCTATTATGATATTTCCTTGTGGCTTTGCATAACTTTTCGCTTCCCCACCCCTCATGACCTGCATCACTTAGATCCTAGTTGGCGTTTCTTACTTCCATAAACCCAGGACTATGTTCCCGTGTGATCCAACTGTGCCATTTGGTCATTTGTGTAAATGATGACGCCTAAATTTACCTCTTCCTTCGCTCGTTTAGGCCTCGCTGCTTCCTGTAATGCTTGCACTATCACTTAATAAAACCGTGGGGAATCTCATCAGTCGATAGATAGACATTCGAGCTGGTAGATGTCTCTTTAAGTAGCTTATCTTTCTGAAGCATTTAAACATTTTCTAACGCTTTTTCTTTTTACCTACGATGTCGATAAAAGATAGGCTTTGCATTCAGATGTCATCGCATAGGTTCATATTGCCTGCTCATCGTCGTCAACTCCATTATCTTCTGTGCCCGTACTTTCATGTATCGTCAATCAACTACGTCTTCACCCCATTTACAGTTTCGTCATTCGGAGCATCATTCCTCAACTCATAAGTGGTCTCGAGCCTTACGAGATGACGCTGTAGTTCGATCCGCCGTTCACTGCAAGTCACAAAGAATATCCCATGGGAAAAATTGTGTTGAAAGAGACAGTCGTATCTTTACGCAAAACGATAGATTTTTCTGTGAGTACTCTCTGGCCAACTCCATTAATCTTTCAACCCCTATTAATTCGCATAGAAAATGCGTGGTTTTATTTCATGTGTAGGGGTTTTTAACATATAGATGGCATAGTCATGGAAAGCTCACTTTGTCTTAGTTGATGTGTCCAGAGCCAAAATTGAATGAATCGCCTATCCGGTCACGTGTTAACGAAAGTTCTGCATACGGTAAACCGATAATATGTTCTTCACTGACCAAAATGAAGAACAAATTAAAAAAACGATTGATGCTTTCGACTCCGTCCACCCATGTCACTCAGCAACGATCGTCAGTACATGCGTGTGTCACTTTACGGAGTGTCAAGAATGTATTCCGGAAATACACTACAGGCTTAGTAAGCAGTGTTGTATGAAGCTCTTCACGCCCACAGCTTCCCGGAACGTTTTACCTGCTTCAGAAAGTGAGATTGTGGGAGTTTCTTAAAAGTCTGCATGAAAAGATTACTAGTGCCGCGTCGAAACACGTGTAATGCAGCAGAACTTGTTCTACTCTCACAAATGATTAGGATGCTTCTACCCTCGGTGAAAGAGCGAAGTCCCATGTTTTCTGCTAGTCAGTTTATCTATCCATTTTCCCACGGCCACAGGAAACATCTATACTGATCGAATAGAAAAACGGCTAAATCCACGTTGAAGAAGCACTTTCGAAAGTGGTTGAGAAGCGCACTAGTCCGCCCGCTAGTGAGCAACCCGCGGCGGGGACAAAACGCCACCTCATTCGTTGCAATACACTTATTGACCACAGACTATGACATCAGTGTTACCTCATAATTCACGATCCTGACGATTACTAGCAGCCTGGAAGTTCTCAAATGTGCCAAAGCCTTGCTGACTAGCCGTCGGCAGCCTGCTTCATGTGCTCGAAATTAGGTAACTGTCAATCTCCGTTTATCGTGGGTCTGGCTGTGGGTATCATTCACCATCCAAGCTTCATTTGCATCTTCAGCCATTTAATTTTTGTTTTCACGCTAGTCACATGTTCACGACTGACGAGAATATACGAAATGAATTCACGTCGTAGTATGTCCTCTGGTTATTCTCTGCCATACTAAGAGTAGATAGAAGTAATGTTGTAGGTGAAGATGTGTCATTGAATGTTGCATGCTGCCACGTCAGATGACGTTTCCATCCGACCGTTTCAACGATCGCGGAGTCCCCAATCGAGCAGCGACCCCTACTCACCTCATTCAACAGAGCAGACAGAGATTTCACATTTTGTGACCACACCGTTGCTTGGCCAACTGTTGGTAGCCGCAACGAGTAATCCCCTGTGAAGCAAACGCTCAGTTGGTGCACGAAACGTATAACACAACCATCACAGACTGCATTTTGACCATTCGATTGACCGATTGCGTATCTGAAGATTATAGGAATACACGCCGACGATCGATCTGGGTGCCCGTACGACCCTCCCACTTGTTGTGCCCTAGTTGGCAAAAACACTCTGATTAAGGGTTACATGTCCGTTCATATTTTACCTGCGAACAGTCAATTTATAAACTATAAAGCAAGATTGATCAAGCATAGGCATTTTACACCATTCCTCTTCCAGTGAAAACCGAGCACCATGTTGACGTCACGGATGACGCAGGTTGACAAAGTTAACACGTACTTTTGCTGTCATCACTACTATTGTTCTGAACCAAAAACGCAGATAACACAGGGATTGTTTATTCGGAAGACCAGTACATGGGTTATGCCTCAACCGGACTATGACCAAAAGCGCATTTGCACGCGATACTGGTCTCAGGACGTCCCGGTCACTATAGACGCCAATGCTCAGTTCCTCCGTGTAGCAAGAGTTATTCCATGCGATTCTGCTCTCCAGTGATCCTTCCCGTATTTGTCCCGCGGCCATTTCGATGTTGAAATCCACGCTGTTGCTTCACCACTGAATAATGGTGATGTGAGCAGTACAGTGCAACCGTCCGTCCTCACTACACCGTCTCACCAGCCACGTTAGTAGTCGACATACTAGTGGTACCCATGTAAAATAAATGGTCCAGGGTCACCAGTGGCTTTTTTACAACAATGAAGGTGAAAATATGACTATCCCGAAGCTGGGTAGCCATTTTGCACATTGAGGTTACAAAGCGCATTTCACAAAGACTGACCCGATCATTCATCCTGTGCAGCAGGTGCATCCCTTCGGTAGATGAGCTAGGCGAAAAAATGTCACTTGCATATTTCGTGTCGGTCAGGTCAGTACCAATAAAAAACATTAAAATGGTTGAACTCCCTAAACGCACTCCTATAGTTGCTGTCAGTATCAAAAGGTTCCCAGACCCTAATAATGTCCCATTAAGACTGCAACAGTGTACACCTGGATATGCGGGTGTAACCTCGTCGGTTTTGTGGTATCTTTTTCCCAGTATTCTCCTCTTGACAAATTTTGCTTGTTTTCTAATCTCAAACGTGATTGTTTGATTTCAGGATAACGCTGTTGGCCGTGCTAATCATCTAACCTTTGATTCGAACCTTCATTCTCTCTGTCTCCAAATCACTAGCTTCATTTATCTTTCGCTGTTCCACCGCAAATTACCGCGGTGCCTGTTCTCACGAGTTGGTTGAGTCCCACTTTGTTTCGTTTCACCGTACAGCGTACATTCATTTGTAGTGGTCAAGTAGCAGTTTGTAAGTAGCTCAAGTAAATCAAGACTTATCTCACTACGCTATCTGTTGTAACAAAACGAACAAATGTAACACAAAAGTTACAAAACTTGTTTTCTGTGTTTGATCATTAGGCTACTTACAACACAAATATGAAAACAGTAACTAGGGTGAGTCAGAAAAACGGCAAATAGAGGTTATGGACGGCGTGTTTATTAGTTACGCAGTCACTCTTCCAAATCGTAGGCTTGATTGATTGTGGGCCAGGGGCGGTTAAGTGCCTACACGAACTTCTGAGCGCATAGGTCAGGGTTGCACAATCAGATGCTAGTGGTTTCGGCAACGGTCAACATTCGGAATCTCACCATTTTTTATCGATTCCTTGGCACTCAGTAGACAATCCGAAAATCATCCTTCTTACTGACAATGGTTTGAGTCGGTCAAATGAGCAACAATCGCGCTTGAAACCGTTTTAATCACACCACTGTTCAACCACGCCGGATGATATTCACCCCCTCTGTCAGACAAAATTACCTTGTAGTACGACCAATATATGATGCTCAACACGAGCAAACAAATGGGTACACACAACTGGTTGTAGAACGTGGAAGTTTGTCTTTGAGTTGTGATATGATAACGGGTGTTGAACGGAGACTCACGAACAATTGAGCGGCAAGGTAGGTTTTTTCGACTGACTTTCTGCGCTTTCTTGAGATAACTTCGGTCATGAGATCTCCCTTGAAAGGACGACCAAAAATGCAAGTTTCTTATTCACAGACGGTGGCCTACGTCTCAACTCTACCGCCTGCATCGCCTTATGAATGAAACGCATTGTGTAGCCATTCTGCATGAGCACTTGTTGTAGAAAGTCTAGCTCGGCTTGTAAGGTGTCAGGGGTACAGATCTTCAACGCTGCACCCGTCGGGCATCGTATGAGGTTTCGCTTTTGATTTAGCTGAACGAAACTGTCACATTGAATGTTCTAGCCACTCCAAATCTGTCTTCTGTATACAGTTCGTCGGATTGAACCATCTTCTCACTATACCAACGTCCGAAAAAATTATTTGACCATTTTTGTCTGACCCCTTGATGATTTTAATACTGCCATGGGCTGAGTTGAGACGCAAACAATATAAACAGCGTTTATAAAATATAATTTTTTTAATGACCGCACTCAATTGGTTAGTCTCCAGTTTGCTCACGAAAGCGTCAGCTAACAGGGGACCTAGAGGCGATCTCATTGCTACTCCATCTCTCTCTCAGTAAATCGCATTGTTGAACAGAAACTGAACGTTACTTGTACAAAGTACCAGCAGTCCTCTCAGTTCATCTTTTGGGATGCCCACATGCTTGTTGTTACGCTTGATGTAGGTGCGTAAGTAGTCAGTTGTCTCTTGTAGAAGCACGTTCTTAAATTGCGAGGAAACATTGAATGAGAACATTTTTTGATTGTTTAGGTTCATATTGTGTTGTGAGTAGGCTGATGATCAAACCCAGAAAACGTCTTATTCTCTACTCTGTCGTTCTCATAAATTCGATGGGTATTTTCAATCGAAAAGTTACAAATTTCAAACAGGATGCGATAATCAATGGATTGGACTTACAAAAGTTGTTTACTGCTACTCAGGATGAATCCCACACTATTCCAAATTGTCAGTGTCTGAAAAACATGGATGCTGTGGAGTTACGCTTAGGTTACTGGAGCTCTCTCGGAGTTGGACGATGTTTGTAACACGACGGAGCTAAGAAAACGTGGGTGAAAGATCCGAGTAGTATTGTCAAGTGATTGCGTAAACGAGGACCGATGTACACAAGTTTTGTATTGCATTGCAAAGGCACTTCACTCAATTTCAGTTAACATGCCGAAGTGATACAAAATCATTGCTGTACAACAGTGATCTGTTAGTTGCTAAAAACCAGGAACTATTCTACACATTCTTATTAAATGATGCTACGTCGATATCAAACTGGGCCTTCCTCTGTTCTTCACCAAGGCAGCCAACCAGTAAAATTCTCTTCCTTAAAACTCCCCAAATCAGACTGATTAACGGTCACTCGTCAAGTGTTGTTTGCATTCATCGCCTACCAAAAGGATACCACTTCGTCTTTGGACATCAATATTAGCAATTTCTACCCTCGGAAGCGACGCTCGCAACATTTACAGTTTAATGTAGGCTCTCTTCCACCTTCGTCTTGGTGACTACCCTCACCCTTTCGTTAAGCTGTTCACAAGGTCTCCAACCCAATGTTGAGGCATTTTTTTTCTTATTTTCCATCAAATATATCGATCTCTTGGGATGAGCCTTTAGCGTTCCGTTGTTCATTAACTATGGTACCTAACCAATCTCGGATGTTTTCATCGCATTGGGGTCTACATCATTTTCGGGTTGAGTTTCCCGTTGTTGAATTAGGTTCCCTGTGAGACCAACGTAAGTCCTCTACAAGTAGAATTAGATCTCCAGCGCGGTTGCCGTTGGTATCCACTTGAAATTTTACCATTAGGCACCATGCAAAATGAACAGGGATTCGGTGCGGTTTTTCGGACCGTAGATATAGAAGTCCTAAGGGTGCTCCGATTTGTAACAAGATTTGGATTCAAACACTCACAGCAAGGAACCACTCCGCCGGTTGCTGATATGTGGTGGACGACAGGACATACCCATTATAATCGGCTGTAAACAACATCGATTCTAGCGCATTGGTGTTCAGCAGGTGGACAACTGAGACGTTCTTTATGGTCACGCTTGCACGCATCAAGTCAGTGCGGTGAACACAATGACTGTTGTTTGCATGCGTCGGCCGATTTCCAGTCAACGTAATAAGCCAGAGTGACGGCTGTTTGTGTGGGTGGTGGGCTGTTTCGTTTACAGTTTTGCGATCGCACCGCCACCCTGTAGATATTGCTTTACTGGTGCCCTCTAGATCAAAATTAGGATGCGCTCATCGTTATACATTATTGTTCGACAAGCTTGTCACTACTGTTTCTCCAAAAGGATTGGTTTTAACACTTTTCTCTCCCGTACCTCACTAGCTTTATACCTACAGTTGTGTGCACCAAATGCATTAAAAGATCCCTCAATCCCCTCGTGACCTTACCTGTCTGGCTTAGTTCAGAAACACTGTCTGAATCTACGTTGACTGTGAAGTCTGTTAACACCAGCCTAAAGCATATCTCTCCCACTCGTTCTTAAAAAAAGAGTCAGAAGGGCGATCGGTTAACGAGGACGAAATTGCAAACAAAAGTGGATCACAAATTTTGATTGAAGGCTACAGTTTTAACTCTTGCTCCTGCATAGGACTCTTAAGATGTTATAATTCAGTCATGTCGTATGTGCGGTTGATGATGCAGTGGCTAATGCCCGCCCTACAAGCTGGCGCGCTGACCTTCAGGTCCTGTTTGCAGCAGGAATATACGTTACTGATGCACTTTCCCGAAATTGCTCGATTCCAGAATGGACCGATGAAATCGATATTTCTGAATACGAACAACTACCGCTGGTATTCCAACGCCATCAGTGTTAAAACCACTTTCCTGCGCTCCGAAACACCTTTGTACAAACACCGGATCCATCTGACTAGGCGATTAAGGGTGATCAAAGAATTGCAGCTACGATACTCTTCCCCCCTTTTTCCACCCATGTAGTTCTATCCATCGAAAGAAGTGTTAATGTTGAGTATCACCAAATGAGTGAGCAACGTCGAAGTCGATTGTCTGTCATGTTCAGCTGAAGGATGATGGCGTTTTGAAAGGCTTTGTGAGTATGTTGTTAGACTGGACTCTTTCTTTGTTGTTCTATGTGTATTTGGATTTGTCAAATATCCCATCCCTCACGTGTTCCATAGTTTGTGCATCCCAATCCGATCACATAGCTGTGTCATACGAAATTGTTCCCCAAAATCCTGTCCACAAAAATATCCCACCTCCTGAATTGTACTCGCTTTTCAACGGACGTTCTGACAGGAATCTTGTTCTAAGTGGTTCCGTGTATACCCTACTCCATTGTGTAAGCTTTTTTCTGGAACAATTGATTTCACACAAAGTTCATGGTGCCCCTAAGCGCAAGAATATCAAAAATGTGAGTTTTTCGAAGAGCGGATCTGCTTATCTGTTGGCATTAATCAAATCATGAACGGATCTGAAGCCTACCTTCACCTCACTACAGTGCGCAGCCGTGTGTGCTGGCCTGTTTATAAGCGGCTTAGGCCCCCAAGAAGTGTCATTTTAACTCTATTTTGAGTGTGCAAACATTATGGTTAGTTGTGTACATTTTCTTTCGTGAGCCATCTCTATAGGTGTTTCTCAAATAACCAGTGATAACGAACAAAGTGACAACCCTACGGTTGTCAACACATTGTTGGCTACAACTTGTCTCTGCAGTCACTTTTAATCAACAGTATTTATTGATATTTATTTATTCTTTATTTTGGCATATAGCAGTTTACAGCCTTAGTCCGAGGCAGGACTCCGTGCTTGCTCTCACCCTTGGTGGTGAACATTTGGAAGTAGTTGAGAAGTTTATTTACCTTGGGAGCTATGTCAGCGCTAGTGGAATGTCAACTGAGGTCACAAATCGCATTACAAAGACTCGAATGGCATTTAACAATTCGTGCCGTCTGTGACTTCGACATGATTTCAGTCTTTCTCTGAAAGGCCGGGTATACAATGCCACCATAGGGTTAGACCTATTGTGTGGCTGCGAAACCTGGCCCATTCGCACGGCGAATGTTCAAAGAGCATACGTCTTCGACCATCAGTGTCTTTGGGACAGACCCTTAAACACATTGATCTCGTCTCACAGGTTTCGTGGGTTTGGCCACATCTTATGAGTGTCAACTTACCGTCTGCCACATCGTGCCTTGTTTGTGAGTGGTAGGTTGGGCTGGAAGCGGCAGTCAGCGTATGACTTGGGTTTGGGGTATGAAGACACTCACTGTGGAGCTTGCTTCAGTGAGGCGATACCGACCTTCAAGCTGGGGTTCGAAGGACACTGAACACTTATGGTTGAAGACGCTGTGTGATATGGCAAAAAATGAAAGTCACTTTGACTCTTGTTGCAAGTCTCTGCGTGTGTCGTTATAACTTCTCCTCCATCCATCTAACAGTTTTTTCTTACTTTTTTCCCTTATTGTGGCACGTTTGCCACTCGTGTTTTTTGCGTGGACTTGAAACGTCACAGTAAATCGTTCATTACTCAGTGTGCCCCTTTTTTCAATAACAACAAGTGTCAAAGTGACTTTCATTTTTTGCCATATCACATATATAGTTGAAAAAAGGGGCACACTGAGTGGTGAACGATTTACTGTGACGTTTCAAGTCCACGCTAGGACCTGTTATCAAACAGGCAAATGTGTCGGAATGCGATTGCTTTATCGCCCACCTTGTCCGCCTGTCGTTCTGTCTTCGCTCGTTTTTCGTTTCATTGTCAATGATGCTGACGTAGTGGCTGTCTATGTGTACGTGTCGATTGAACGAATTCCGCGAATAGAGCTTCCAGTACAAGCCGCTTCCCTTTCATTTTTGCCTGCACGACCACTTTCGCATGACCTTTGTTGACCTCGTGACCTGTGTCCACGCCGCGGTGCCACAGTTGTGACCTAAGGTCGGCTCGTCGCATCGTTAGATTGTGTTCGCAGCTGTTTGCCTGCCTCCCCTACATACCGTTGGTCACATCCGAGGCATGGCATCGCGTAGACCACGCCTAACTGTTGATATGGTTCGACTTAATCCTTGGCACTCATCACAGCTGTACGGGGTGTGTAGTTTGGCTTGTGTGATATTTGGATGGTTGGAGCATTCTATGTACTGCTTCAGATGTGCCGTGAATATATGGCACTGTCATTCGCGTTTGGGGTTCTGTAGGTTCAGTTCTTTTGAACCCTCTGATAGATGCCTTAATGAAGCTGCTGAAGGTACCCAATAGAAGCAAACAGTTTGAACAAGTTTTTTGTTCTTATCTTCTGAGTTTGGCTGATCTACAGTCGCGTCTACACGTCGAAATAATGTTCACACGCAAGTTTTAAGTTGGCAGGCTGGATGTTTGCTATCGAACCTGAGAATGACATCAGTTGTTGTTGGTTTACGATAGACAGTAGTTTTAGGCTTGTTATCGGGTCTTCTTATGATCGATGAATCGACAAACACTAGGCGTGGATTTTCTTCTTCGCGTGTAAAGGTTATTTAATCTGTTACGTTATTCTGACAACTGTAGAACTGATCAAGCTGAGCACGAGGTAAAACAACAAATGTATCGTCCACATATCGAAGCCACACTTTAGGTTTGAATGTTGGGAAGACTTTAGACTCGAAGTATTTCATTACGGCGTTTTCGAGTAATCACGATACAGGTGAGCCCATTTGTGTGCCTGCCTTCTGCAGGTAGACTCGGCTGTCAAATTGTAGGTAAGACCCCGTGCAGAGCTCCACCGATTGATTCAGTTTTTTTAGGAAAGATTCGTCCTATTACGGAGGCTGTCGTCCTCACTTATCAGCAGCAAGTTTCTTCGGTATGTTTGTGAAAAGCGACGTATCATCGAGGGAAACCAGTGCATTGTCTTCTTCCAATCCCAGGCCTTTAATCTGTCTCAGGAAATCTGCTGAGCTGTTTCGTCTTGAGTGTCGTGGGGTAAACATGGCCGGAGAGGAACTTTGTCACCTGGTAGTTTGTGGCCGTCCTGGATGTAACGATTGGTCTCAATGGTATTTGATCCTTGTGGACCTTTGTTAGGCCGTATAATCGTGGCACTGGTCCCTCAATAGGTCTGAGGTGTTTAGCTTGTTCCTCCCTGAGTGATTTCTTTTTCTTGAGAGCTGTCACACTTTTGATAATTCGAGCCCTCGAAATTTTCGTGGGCTCTTCCGACATGTTCATACGTTGTGGAGTCTTAAAAGATCGTTCACTTTGTGCTTGTAATCCTGTCTGTTCAGTATGGCTATAGCGTTTCCTTTGTTTGTGGGTAGAATGACAATCTGGTCGTTTTTCCTAAGTGTCCTCAGCGCTTTATTTTATCATACGTATATGTCGTTGGATGAGAGGCTCAAATTCTTCTTACCCGTGATCGCGTCACCGTTTCTCGGCCTTTCAATCAAATTCGTGTCCTCGAGACCACATATAGCAACGTGCTCGTGCTCCGTTAACCTAATGAGAACGTCACCCGGTCGTCGTAGGTTTCATCCTTATCACCTGAATTGTATGTTGCGACGTTGGAATTTTTTTGGTCGACCCTGGCATTGTTTACACGATCAATCTACCTGGTGCCACCTACCTAAACGCAGAGCCTATGCACAATTTTTACGCGAATTTGCCACATATCTAATTTGTAAGGCAATGTGGATCGGGTCCATCGTAGAGATTTACCATTATTCAACAACCAGACATCTTTACAATGCTGAGGATAACGGTAGTTGATGAATGCATCACATTCCTTTGTGTATAACGGCACTTTATTTTTTCCATTTTATAGGTTCCGCTATTGGTTTATGGTGGCTAATTGGTGTGAAGTCTCCGCTATCCCCAGAGTTGAGTTCGGTTTTCGTGTTCTCCTTGTACGCTGGTGCAGCGATCGGTAGTTTGCTTGCTTCGCAAACGCTGACACGCTATGGGCGTCATTGGACATTGCACCTTTACTGTTTTCCGGCACTGTTCGGATGGTTCTTCATGTGCGCCGTCGTACGAGTTTTGACGGGCCCTATTATGCCCGCTAAAACACTGGTTTTTGGTCGCTTTCTGACCGGTCTCTCGTTGGGTATGGTGATTCCATCTAGCTTGGTCTATCTGGTCGAATTGCGCCCTGTCGATGCCAGTCTATTCGGTGCATTCATATCGCTTGGAGTGGTGTCCGGTAGCACACTGGCCCAGTCCGTACTTGATTGCTTTCGCATCCACTTCATATTCGGTAATTGTCTCTTTCTCTTGGGTGTGAATTTGCTGTCATGCTTTCTCCCGGAGTCTCCGAAGTGGCTTGCCATGATGGAACGATTTCAACAAGCGTGCGATGCCCGTTCCTGGCTCTATGAAACGGTAAATATCATGAAGCTTATTTTTTCTCCATATGCTCTCACTTCATTCGGCCTCTTAGTAGAATCATTCTTGTGCACCACCCGACAGTTAATGCGTTGAATGAGTTAACATCATGTCTGTTGTTGAATTGTTCTGATTTGTTAGTGGAATCATCAGGGATTCTTTTACTTCACCTCGCTGAATTGCCTCTGCACAGGCTTCAGCTATGCGATTTCACCGTATTACGTAAACAGTGAGATGTCACAACTACCTTGTGGAATTAGTAACCTCTTTGTTTAGTCCGTGTGCATCCGTAAGAGCCCGGATTACTCTGGTATTTTTTGAGGTGTTATCTAAATATTAGACAAGCATTCAAGCCCCCACTGAGAGTATCTCTACCTGATGAATCCAAACGAGAACGAAACCAGACGTGGAGTGTCCGTTTGAGAGTGGGCATCATGAAGCATTATAAACATTGACGAGTTTGCATCATCTCACCCTGGATTCTGGTGTTTACGCACTTATTTCCTTTCTATTTAGGGGGGGCTTGGATCTCACCTTTGTCACCTGTGCTTTATACATTGTAGTCCTCCCAAGAAAGCCCACTTCAGAGAGATCATTTTCGTCCAGTCCTTTAGAACATCCATAGGAATTGGGACTACCGAGAGACCACCGCTTAAATTCGACTGAGCGATTCATTTATAACTACCACGAACCTGGCCAGAAAATGCTGCGACTGGAATGCCCAGAAAGCAAATTAATCGGCAAAAATGAATGAAGCAAGGCTAAACTGAAGAACTTGGAATATTGTGAATATCGGCATTAACTGGGTAGTGTTGTCATCTCACAGAACGTTTCTAACCAGCGATTTAAGTGATCATTAGGTCGCAATACAGTAGTCGTGATCTTCACATTTCACGCGTACGGAGTATGTGACCAATTGATGGTGTTGGGGGTGTCAAATGCCCCGAAAACAATCTATTTTACTTGTAACGAGCAATTCTTACTTTTGTAAATTTGAATTTCTCTTTTTCGCGCCAAAATTCCGCGGTCTTGGTACCAAAAGAAAGACGGGTATATTGAAATAAACCGCGGTGAGTATTAATGGTCAGCAACTCACGTGATTCAGGAGCAACTTTCACTTGGAGGTAGGCCTCTGCGAGGTCTAGTTTAGCGAAGAATTTCCCTCCATTCAACGTAGTGAACCGGTCATCCGGAGTCGGNCGGATAGTGGTGTGTTTGGAGTGCAGCGTTGAGACCAGTAGAGAAATCGGCGTAAATCCGTAAGCTCCCATTTGGCTTCTTGATGACCACAATTGGAGCCGCCCATGCGGAATACGACACTGGGGTCAGGACACCTTCACGTTTGAGTCGCTGTAGTTCGGCAATAACTTCTGGCAAGGATGCGTAGGGAACTGGTCGTTTTGGGTGAAAAACTGGTGTGGAACCAGGATGCAGTTGTAAACTAGCCGGTGCTGCTGTGCAGTGACCAAGGCCAGGTTTGAAAAACGATACAAACTGCTTGGCAATAGCACATGAACGTGAATCAGATGAAGTAGGATGACTCACGCGGTTGCAAATGGCATTGACGGGAATGTCCACCAAACCGAGACATTCGAACCAGTCTAGGCCAAGTAGGTTCAATTCCGACGTTGTCACGAAGCAGGGTCCATGAAACGTTGTGCAACGGAATGAAACAGCAGTGCAGCTGTCCTGTTAGTTGAACGTGACCACCACATGTGCTGATGGCGATTTGTCTGGCCTGTTGTATCGGAGGTTGCCCGAGCGTACACCAGAGTTTCTCCGAAATGATGGTGATGTCGGAATCACTGTCCAACCGCAACCGGACCGGTTGACCGTTAACTGGAACAGTGATGAACTAACGTCGGCTTGGGGCATTGACCTGGAAGTCAGCCATCAAACTCCTTGTGTTACCGATTGTTCTGTTCTGCAACTTGGATCGTGACTTCCATCTGGACCTGGAGCCAACAGGTGTACGTTGCTGGCTTGTTCCGCAATATCATTCTTTGTGCCAAACTGAATTACATTGACGGCACCTGTGCTGCTTGAATGGAAAGAACCTGACAGAATGCCAGGCCCCGCAGTGCCAACATGCTGCCGAAGGCTTCTTC
>QNGE01008574.1:0-16205 GCA_008508345.1 Paragonimus westermani | reverse complement strand
TTTTCTATTTCATGCTAAATCAATCCTAATGAAATTGTTAGATCGGATTGACAGATTTGATGTTCAACTACACAGAGGTTTAACAATCGGATTGTATGAGTATGGATAAAAGTCTGGCTTTGTAGGCCATTGTAGAGCAAAGTATTTCTGTGATCAAACTGATCGTTTCCTCCTGATCTTATTCTATTTCATTTTTATTTGGTTAATGAGGTGTCAGGTTTTATTTTGGACTGGCTGGCCAACACAGAGAGATTGTTTAGATTGGGTGAGTTCTTTAAGCACTGTCCATGGGTCAGTCATTGTATCTTATGGGGGTGGTTTTCACGGTTATTCCGACTCAATAACAGCAAGAACACTCGTTGAAGTTGTAAAACCATACGAACCGCGTGACATGTAAACATTTTTCATTCAGAGTGAGACTATGTTCATTATGGAACACTGTCTGAACCTGCGTCAGTGGTGGATAGTAGACAAAAAGTTGATACATGAGCTAACTTAACTAGTTTGAGTCGCTAAACACCGTAGTCACCCGGACAGTTTTGAGATGCCCTGTAACTGTCTGTGCTGGCAAATACATGAGTGTTGAAGGGTATTTGGTCCCTACTTGAGTGACTATGTACTCTGGTTGTTTGGTCCACTTATTCTATGCGAGTCTTCAACCTGAACTACTCCACCATTAGAGTATCACTTTTAGATCACCTAGTTCCTATTCATCCAATCCGGTTTGACAGATATAACGTTTCTAGGAGCCGACATATATAAAACTCGATAGTTTTGTCGTACTGAATTGTCATTCTAGTTCCTTTGGTACTTTTCTGGTGCTAACCACTGACTTGATTGGATCGAAAACGTCTGTTGTAATGTACAAACAGGCAAACATTGCTTGAGTCGAGGCAATAAACCTCTGACCTAGAGCGAGTCGATCCCAAGCAGATAACTGAATTGAGCCTGCTGAATTTCCACACAGGTCTACGATTAATGATCATCAAGCCGCTAATCTCCTCTTTTTAGCGAAGAACTTGGCGGCAAACGTTCGTCGCACAGACTGATATACTCTTACTTGTGACAGCAGGTTTTTCAGTTGAAAATCAAGTGCAGTGAACATCTGATCATCCGATTACTTGCTTACTTCATAAGCCCCGTTTCAGAAGTTGTTTTTACTGAATGGTTAACTAAAATCTGCTCAATCTTTTTTGACGTAAAATTCATCTTTACAAAAACTTGGAAGTTCGGAATTTTGTCACGCAGTAAAATTACCAATTAATGCAGCAGTGAAAACCAACTGCATGTGACTTTTGTGGTCTTCGCCGACATGAGTCTTTGTTTTGAAAACACACATTAGCTTACCTACATGAGATATTTGTCGTCTAATATACAGTTGTCTGACATTTTTCATTCAGTTGACTTCCTACTTCTAGCACTCAGGAAATCGTCGTTGGGAATTTGGTCGACAAATCCGAAAAGTGAATGCCTTCCGTACTCACAAAAACTCAGATTAGGTCGCATTATAGACCTGACAACTTCTTGAGCAAACAGTACAGAGGCGAACAGTTTGAACAGTTGTTATATACCGACCTCAACGTGGTGACGTACATTACAGTGGTGCTGCATGTGCTCATAATATAACCAGTGAAACGGAAGATTAGGTTCATTACGTTGATTAGCCGAGATTCCCGAGATAAATAAACGATTATTTATTGGTTGGGCTGATAAAGGGTATCAGAAGGATGGCCGTATCGAAGCAGTGGGTCAGAGCAAAAGGCAACCGTTATAAAATATGGTTAATTGGAAAAAGTGAACTTGCCAGAGATTCACTTACTTTCTGCACACAGTGAACAATCTGCTTAGCATGCGAATAGTTATATTTTGACGATCACACAAACGTTTTTTGCAAGTAAGACCCGCTTAAATACAAAGCAACGGACTGTGAAGTGACGAACGTTTTAGCACCTTATAACATGTCACTTAACATTCACTCCAATCCTGCGTCATGCTTCTTCATTTTTGTCTTTCAACTACATCCAGACCTACATGTAGTAAGCGTTAAACCAAAAAGATCAACCACCTGAAATGGTTGCAAGTGTGACTTTATTCTTACTGCACTCAAACTTTTCGTTCAGGTTCTAGTGAGGAGGAGTTTTGTGTAAGGACACTGACAACAACTACTTGTGTCACAATGGTACCTGTTCATACAGTTTATCACCGTTAACACTCTAGAAAACCTGCAGGATAAAATTTTCGATGAGCACTTGTGTTGAATCTTGTGAGTTTTTCTTCTTGGTAGGTTACTTCACAGTCTACTCATCCCAGCATGCTAGTAGCACACTTGGTACCCGGATGATTTGTCGCTCTCCCTACAAGATCACTGTTCTACGATGCTCGAACTGGTCATCGGCACATCCGGTTTTGCGATATCTTGCCTGCTTTTTTGCTTAGAATATTTATTATTATTGGCATTAAGGAAGAACTCGAGGCGTATTGTGTAACATAAATGCATAGTAAAAACAAACTCGAACAGTCAGTAAGTAAATTACTCAATGACGTAGGTGAAGCTACTATAAGGTCAACGCGTGGAGCAGCATAACGGGTCAAAATTAACGAATCTACCACAATAGTACGACTGTCAAGGCCTTTCTGCTCAAAATTCTCCACACCACTGGACATGACACTGTCCCAGCATTCATTTCAACTGGCGTGTTCCATATGGTGTGTGCACTTCAAGAAGCAGAAGGGATTAAATCTGCTTTGGATCAAGTAGGTACTGTATCCCACTGACTAGTTGTTGAAACACCTGTGGGAACATTAACCGTTTCAACATCCGGTTTGGTTGTAAACTGCTTAACACTGTGGTCGTCGCTGTTAGATGAAATCCTCCACTCCTTTCACTGTTGGGCTGTTTAATGTGGGTTAGACTTTGACAAGAGTGTATTAACAAATCGTTTCTCGTCCAGATGTCCAGCGATATTATTCCGACTCATCAAGACGATATCACACATCAATATCTTCCCTTCTGTATACTCTGACAGGCGCTTAACCCTTGAAATCATAACGATGCACTGTTGGTCGTTGACCGTGAGTATGGATCCGCCGATGAATCCCATGTGACCGATTCACAACTAAAAAGGTGCGCTCTGTACCGATTTGGTTGACAGCATGGACGTTAGTTGTACTCAGCAGTCCTATAAGTCCTCCACACCCAATTTTCAATGTATAGAAAGATATTTGCAATTAGGGTTTGCAATCTTGCTTCTATAAAGAAAGTTTTGAGTTTAAAATTGGATGAAGTGTTGAAAAGGGCTTCAGTCCCATAAGTATTTCGCTCGTTGCTTCACTTTGCCGTACGTGAGTTTTTAGGGCAGCAGCCGTTGATTTATGTGCGCAAGACAATTTCGCAAGCGTCCAAGCTCACTTGGCTCACAAGCAGAGCAGTCTAAAATATTCTTCGCTGAATCATTTGAATAAGACGGCAAATTGAGTCTGCTGGTTAGTCTGGACATGGACACGAGATCTTGGGAAATTCAATCTTTTGACAAAACGCTTTTGGGTACACAGTTGAGGGGGACAGTAGGCAAATGGCGATGACGTCTGGAACTTCCGACATGCCACCTTTGAATTCCTTGTAACAGACGCAGCGTAGCTCTAAGCAAGACCTATCTGGTAGCCAAACTATACGTCTAGTTTAATTTCATACCACATTGGTGCCCTCTGTTGAGAGATATGCTGTCTGTCAATGTTGTTTTTATCGTATGTGTCTTGTCCTTTGTTTCTTTGGAACGAGCTTCAAAGGCAACATAGCACGGCTATTACCTGAGCGCATTTGAGAGGCTTCATGCAGTGTGACTAACTCGTTGGTTGGCAAAATCTCGCTAATCTCCGGATGTCGTGAATTTAATAGAATAATTTCATTCAGTCAATCCTACAGATTCAGCTTGACCCACTTATCGAGTCTGTAGTACACAATTAAAACAGGCCCAGGGTCTTTTACCGGGGTCTCAGAAGCTATCGCCATTAGCCTACTTCTTCTCTCACAGAGTCTAGTGACTAATGATGTGGGTCATAAATTGATAATGTTATACCCAAATGATAAACGCGCAGAGGAATGTTAGCGAATTACTCCGTCTACCACTTACAGGTAGTTGTTACCGATGAGGGAGAAAATTGTTAACATCAACTTTGTACGTTATGGTATTGGTCACCTAGTTTGCTGTTTAACAGTCAACCGTTTTGTCACCTCCCTGAACACCATCTCCAACGGGGCTCTGTGGAATGATTCGGGCTCGGTTACAGTACGGGTGGCCTAAACGTGCAAAGACGTCTGTAAGTTAACCAATCATGGTATGAAGACCAACGGAGTGCCGTCCAAAATAGTCCCTGTGATGTAAGCCCAGACTATCAAGGTAATTGGTCCAGATGGTCACTTCCAACTATAAATGTTATAAGGAATTTATTTGAGCCAGATATGTGATTAATACTCTATCCCATGCATAAATATAACTTTGAATGTAGAAGAGACAGATTGTCTAATTTAAGAAAGTTCCTCTTAAATTGAGCCAGACGTTAGCCAACAGACATCTGTCGAACACACAAAAAGTGGGATCAATCAGTGATTATTAAATGTTGTTGATCGGAACATGTTTTTCAGTAGTCGCCGTAATCATACATGAACTTGACTTGACAGAGAGAAGGGATTTGTTTGCCTCAATGAGATTTTGGTCAAACAAAATGATCACTTCATAAAAGACGGGCGGATTTTCACCGAGGATAAATTTTATGAAAGGCATAAACGTAGTTTGTGAAGACAGCTTTACTAAGGTCATTTTTCGATAGATGAGCCAAAATTCTAAGCACTTAAACTTCAGTTCGTATGGCAAAGTATAGGGGTCAGAAAAATACCTTTTGGTTAATTGCGAGACAAAGAATTTTAGCATTCCATTACAACAGAGCCTAATTTTTCCGAGCTTCTATTTTATAAAATTGTATGATATGCAAAGTGTTAGTGCACAAATATTTCCAAATTTACACGGAAATTAGATGTACACATAATGTCTGTCAAGACTACCAGCAGCTTTCGTGTTTTTCCACTTTTCTGCGCAACTGTGTGATATTTTCAACAGCTGCTACTGTCAGCCAACAACACAATCTGAAAAACGTTCATTCTCTAGGTGCATCTACTGTGTTGTATACTGCCCAAAAAGTACATCCCTATCTTAGCAAGAATACTTAAGCCAAAATACATCAAGTTATTCAGTCGTATTTGTTTCTTTTCAAAGGTTTCTTTTGCGCTGGCCTTAGTACCGGCCTCCATTCTTCTGTTCACACTTTTCAAGGAACCCTTAGTTTACGCTTGTAGCGTTTTATTTCGCGGACCAGTAAGCATGCGTTCCAAGTAAGATATGCTTCTAGCGTTACGACCGTTGTTGGAAGTGAATATTAATTGCACAGAAGTTTTGTATCTGTGCCTGTTTGGTGACCAAAACTTACCAGGTTTGCATTCAGACGTCTCTGCTCTATGTCAAAAGTGTACTGTTGAGTTATCAGTTATATAATAGCAATTTTTTGGAGTGGCCAGCAACATGAATCGAATGGTTTTGTAACACATTTCCGTATAATTCTTCAATTACTGATTTTCTGAAGAGTACTTACGACGAGTATTTGGTTGCAATGTCTAAAAATGCAGATCGACCAGGGTTTAAGTGACTGTAAACAATCTCGGTTCGCCAAGGGAACAAAATCCTCCTTACACAACAAACCATAATAGTTATTGTAACTGCGCAACAACCTGGCTGAGATTCAGTTGAGCAGCGTAACCACTGAAATTCGACAAAACCAGAAACTTCTTCAATAACAAACTTTTTAAAAACGACCAAAATGTATCAGCTGATTGCCGTTCTGAGTGGCCTATGTTGATCGACCCCAGTATAGGTCACGACACCCTTTACCTGAACGTCGGTGAGCTGCGTGTTCTCCATCTCAGTTTCATTACAACCATTTCCGTCGTTCCCTTCATCTCAGTGCCACTCTTAACGGATAGTTCCGTTACTGGTTTCTAAATCAGCAGGCCAGGTAAACTGTGGTGTGACTCAAGCCCCAACAATTCGCCATAATGGAGTACCGTCAATGTGTTTGTGGAGTACAAACTGTGACTCACTCGTGCAGTACACTTTCGACCTGCAGAAATCAAATGCAGAGCGGCACGACCTTCCACAGTTGTCATCCATACTGTTCCCTTAATACTGGTATACAGCAACGAGCGTTCGAGTCTTATTCCAATCCTGTGAATTCTTCTAATTGCGACTCTCATTGTTTCTGGTAAATTACAAAGTTAAGGCAGCTTTTCAGCTGTTACAAACGGCTTTACTCTAACCAGTTTTTTTTCTGTGGACGTTTTTATTCATTTCGTTTCTTCTGTAAGCGGCGAGCTGTATTCTAACATAAGATACGCATCTGGTGTCATCTAACGACAGGAGATAACGACAACAATCTGAGATCGTGAAGACGGCCGGTAAGCTGTTCAAATTGAGAGAACTATTAGTTTATCACACAGGGTACTGGGTGTACATAACTATTTCATGCTGTTTGTTATTCAAATAAGGAGTAAAATCACCTAATTGTCTTGCGAAATTTTTGTTGTCCAAAGTTTGGCATGAAACTGCCTCAAGCAAATGGATTAGGAAATGTGTAAATTAGTTAATTTTTGACTCCAAATGTACAAAGTGAATTCATCGTACACCTAGTAGACCAAAAGTATTCGTCCCTCGATTTATATGCCGAATAAGGAACACCGTCGAAGGTCGTAAGTTGTGGGTCCCTGAGATTGTTGTGAACAGTCAATCAAATTAACACGGGTGGTCCCTCACGCTGTTACGAGATGATTCATTTTGCACGCAGTGGCACTTTGTGACGCTAAAACAATTCACAGTTAGCAGCATTAAAGCATGCCAGACGCTCGAAAACTTTGTGATCTTGTGTATTAGTGCTGTCTGTCGTATAACACCTATTTCAGAAAACGGATGGCGTGAGATACAACAGAAGGAGTGGAAGTTGTAAAATTTAAGAAATTATTGGCAATGGTAGCAAATTTTGTGGACTACACACTCCGTGAAACCTAGTAGTTCCGAACATCCTTGTAAAAATAATCAATCATATTACTCAATGCAGTTGATCTAGCACCTGTTTTCTATACTCCGAGCCTTATACTACAGTCCTAGTTCAACTACCCGGATGATTAGAATCCATGTTATACTGTCCCACATCCAACGCCTTTTCGCTTAATCCGATCTTGCTCTTCTGTTTATACCCACCAGAAAATAGGTTGATGTGGGAAATCGTGGTCAAATCTCGTGGCTGCTTAGGGTAAATCCCACTGTTCGTAAAATTGCCAGTGTTCACGTAGGGTGTGAGAGAGAAAATAAAGGAGATCAACTCCGTTGTCTTCACACAGGTTCCACCATACAGACGTCCAGGAGACGTTTGAAATCACCATGCTTCTCAAAACGTGTTATTCATGAATGCACACTCCTATTATCAGTAGCCATTCAGAGAATAAGTTCCACAAGTTTGCCAGCTAAGGGTGCAATAAGGACCTATACTACATGCACTTTGTCCGTCATTCTTTCCAGCTCTAACCGTTCCATGATTTACCAAAATTGTTTGCTTTTTCCCATTCAGACCATTAAATCCGGCTAAAAAAGCACTAAAGAATAACCATACTCTGACCCTACCGACAGGTCACGACGTATGACTATCTGTGGTCTGGGTAGCAGTAAGAACACATGACCGTATCATTCTAGATGGACAGTGATCAAACTCTTATATCCGTGTTTCGTGTTTGGCTCATGAACTGTAGGTGGAAGATATTTTGATGCAATTTGTGTTTGGGTTGTAACTTGTCTGTTTCCAAATGAACTGGCGGATGCATAACGTAAAACTCCATCGTTAAACGGGATGACGCTGAGAAGAATGCCTTAGGTCGTACACCAGTATATTTTGTCGAAGGTTAAGGGTAACTGAACGGTTATAAAATCTGTCGCTGTAAGCCACTGCACAATGTTGGAACACGGGTGTGATATTTTGCCTCAGTTCTACGTCCAACTGTGTCAGTAGGATTCTATCGAACTTGGTATGCCGCATACGAACACGGTCAAGCAAATTTCCGACAGCTGCCATTGTATTTGTTAATTCAGTCGTAGCTACGATGTTTACTAGCCAGAAAGAACTGAAAGGAGATTTGATTAATTGAACGGCAGAATATGTTCGTTTGTGATCAGTTAAACAATTTTCGCGTCACAGAATGTCAACTTCGGCCAGCGATTGAATGTTTCAATCAATCATCACCCTGATTCACTCGAAAGCTGGAATAGCCTAGGCACGTCTGCTGGCTTTACTGTTGCGTGACGTGAATAAAGTTCACCAATGTTGAAGCCAACGGAAGCTCTACTAATTATGGTTGTGAAACCCTAGTCACTACCGTTGGCTTGTAATGTTGAAGACAGACACGTATGCTACCATATCGTCTAGAATGGTAGACACATTACATGGGCATTCCCATAATGCAAGATAATGGACATTTGGCCCATCATGGAGATACTAACTGATGACCTGTAAGCAGCGAGTTGGACTTCTTTAACCACATGATCAACTATTTAGGCTAAAAATACTTACGAGCACATTTGCTTCAAGTTCGGTGGTGCCGACGGTTTCGAGATCGGGTGTACGACTAAACTGAATGTGTATGGTTAAACGCTGATTGTTTTGCTTCAAAACTCACACAGTCATTGTTTGGTGAGACGCCTACAGCAACTCCAGATTGTTTTCTTTCAATCTGGACAATGGGTCATTCGGCTAACGCTTAAATGTGTAAATGCTACAGGTCCTAGCGAGGACTGTGCAGGCCATGTAGGCTGTGCATGCTGAATCCGTACGGGCTGACAGCTACAAGGTCTTGTGTTTTTTTCCGTCGAAGAGTGGACTGAGACATGTTGCATTTTATCCGGATATCTTGAAGTAAAAATCGAGTAAAAGGACAAGTTTTCCTCCCGTAGGTGCAGTGAACATGAAACAAAGAATCTGGTTTAATCCTTGATGTAAATACACTGTTCGAGGAAGCATTATCGACTAGATGTCACAATAAAAACGTCAATGGAGGCACTATGTCGGTGACTGCAGTCTACCTAGTGGGGATGACATGGACATCACTACAGCAGCGATAGCGTTCAACTAATTGTCTAAACACACACAAGTGGACTAACATACTGACTTCCTGCAATGAAGAAGTGGCCAACAACGGGAAGATTTATTCAGACCTATCATGCGCTCCGTATAGTTGGGTGCGTTGGGATTAAAAGTAACGACTGTACTGTATGGTGTTGCAACTCCGAGTATTTTCTTATAAATAGGGTGTGTAAACGGACATATCGAGGGGGTAAACAGCACTTATTTGTTCTTTCTTGCTGTTGTGTTGTTATAGAGTTAGTTAGGAATATTCTAATGTAAGACGTCTTCCATGTACGTGCAGTCAAATGGGATTTGAAAACTACAAGTCGAATCAATTATGACCACAAGCCTGATGGGTAGATCACAAGTGTGAAGATAATCTGCTATCACAGTGGCCTGCCGACAGGGGAACGTGGTTCAAGAAAACTGCTTCTGTAAACCCTCATCTGTGGCGGTTTGAAGAGATGCGTAGGTGAACGACCTCATGTTCAGAAAATATTGTTGGTGGAAGTTAAGCCTCTCCTCATGTAGGTGCAATGCATCAACCAGTGATCTAATGCAGGTAGTCGTTCTCGATGGTAGCACTTCCCGATTCTCATGATTGTCTTGATAACCCACATCCCGTCATTTGCATCAGAGGTAACATTTGTGCTAATTTTGTGTATGGCTCCACAGTAAATGACAGACAAAGATAGTCCGTCAACGGTTCAGTCACTCGGGTTGGTATCATAAGGAGTTAACAGACGCAGTTTAGGCGAAACTCTAGTGACCATCCATGGAACACTGAAAAGTGCTTTGGTAAGGTTAGCTTTCTCTACTGATTTTCTTAACTCACTTCCATTGTTTGAACCAGTTGTTACATTTGTTCGTTAAAATCAGCAACAATTTTACCATAACCTTATACTAAGCCCCGACTATAGCAAAAACAGTCTTGCTGCCAAGACTGCTCTACCATAAAATCATCTGTTATCATCACTGCACAGGCCAGCGATATTTATCAAGCGTGAAGGCAAATTGACACACGCGGTTTTACACGCTATCCGGATTCCATGACATTCCGTGCTCGGCTCCAGAGCCTAAGTCAATCAGACCAATACGGAACATAACCACAGTGACTGTGCCCTCTCGTTCCAGCTAAGAGAGCTGGATACCTGGGGATAAAGGAAAGTGATAAGCAATAGGCAAAATGTGTGTTACAGGCCTAAACTTAGCAGGACTGGCTACAACATGGTAATCACGGACCAAAAACAGTGACCAGTGGTTAAAATTGGTTACTACTGGTTAGAAAACGGATCAACCATCTAAAAGAGGGGAGGAAACCACAGGTCCATTTGATTCTCTACAATTCCAACCTTGTCACAGCTCTTCGGCCGTTTGCTTTGTTGACCCAAATTAATACAAATGATCAGATAGGGTTCGAAAAGAAATGAACAAGCCACGATCTGTATGCTGTCAGTGTGTTTAAAATTCATCACCTCTCCCAATCCGACCTTCATGTCCCAATGGCTTCTCGGAGCATGTATGGCTTAGTCTTGACCAGTGATCACGGTGTCATACTACAGATACTGATATCAAATTTATCACTTACATAGCTCAAAACCGAGCTGTTGGGTTTTTCGTGTATGTACCAGCCGTTTTTGTAGGGACGGCGTAGGCTGTGGACCACAAATATTGAATCCTGAATACATTGCCCATTGAGTTTAACGTAACGGTAAAACTGCACAATAGTCCTACTCAATAGAGATATACGGACCCGATTTTCCGTCCATTTCCTTGAGAGAATTGTGACGTCCTTTTGTGGAGAGATCTTTTGATCCTAGTTTCATATGGATAAGCTAAACGCAAACATATTGGGAAAGGTTGACTAGACCTACAATGTTGAAATTACCGTCCACTTTCCTTAACAAATTTTAATCGGTGTTTCACAGCGTTCTCTCGAGAACCGTGAATTTTTTTACTTACTGTGAAGATAGCTGCCACAGTAGATATCCAATGATTGTATAGAGTTTCACCTACTCATTCTTTAACATGGTTTACCAGAATAAACTCGCCCTAAAAATTCAAGATGGAGATTACTCATATGAATATGGTGTGGTTTTTGCTGCCTTATAGTACATGTTGTCCAACTTTACCACTGGATGCTGTCTACTCGAAAGTCAGCAGAACATTGGTCAACCCGGTTAGTCATGAAAGTGACCGGAGCTAAAATCTCGAGTGATAAGCCGTAACAAGAACGAAACTTCAGTCTGGTGTTTCTTTACAAGACGGGCTGGCTGGGAAGCTTACAAAAAGGAACAGCTGCTATCATTCTTCAGTAGAGCTTTAGTTCACATCAGGTAGAAATTCCCTTTTTCTACCAGTGAGTTCACCAGGTTCGATATTCAGACTACTCAGAAAATAGTCCTGATACGATCTTAATCTTCATATCTGAATTAAGCTTCACTGGTTTCAATAGACTTGCTATGAAGTACTGCCCGTCCCTATTCCCATCCCTAACGTACGACGGAAAAAGAACTGTTACAGAAGTTCGTATCTGAACTGCACGGAATAAACTAACTGTTACTAATAATTCATAAGACCATCAACCAGATTTATCAATGTATTTAAAAATGTCTGTCACATTGAAGGCTTAAGAAAAAAGTCTTCAAATGCGGAAGCAAGCTTATGACAGTCGTTGTTCATAACTTTTGAAAAAAGTAGTGTAGTCGCAGTGTAATCACTCTCTCTGAGTAACGACACTTGCTGGCTTCAGTTTATCAGAAGGAGAGCTTGTAATGAGTGTAGAAAGTAAAATAACTTCATTGCTGAACCTTTGGGAAGCCTAATGTGGATGAACTATACATACAATTTGTGTCCTGAATTTGGGGTACAATTAGAATTTTGTGCGTCTTTGGCGATTCCATCATAATTATTTAGAGCACGTAGATCTACAGACAAAGAAGTTATTTGTTACTCAGGGGATTGATAAACAACCAAAAATTCTGTTGGTAAATTCTCAAGAAATATCAGGTTGTTTATGCGTAGACCGTCATACCAAGTTGGACAGACCAAAGTTCAGGCCATTCAATTTGGGGATGGTATTGAAAAACAGTTCGCTTAATGCGTTGGATTTCGAAACTCATTTGTCAAAAACCATATGGATAAATGTAACACATAGCCTTCTGTCAGTTGCAGCTTGAGTTTGACGTCAATGATCGAATTTGACAGCAGTTTCTTCTTGCCTATAGGTTTGTTTGCAAGTGATGTCATTTATGTCGGTAAGGTAACATTCTCCAGGGAAGCGAGCTTTTGGAAACTAGAGTGCGTTATACTGTAACAAGGAAATTGTTGGGACTGTTTCTGTTTGTTCAATTCAAACGTAGTGAAGGTACCACTGTATTGGAATGCATGGCTTTCTTGGTTTCCGAAAGTTTGTTTTTTATATGTTAGCCAGTGTACCGTAAAACTAGGCTTCAGTTGCACTCCGTAGGGAAGATGTCCACTTTTTGTATACCTCAACGGATAGATTAAACCAGAGAAAAAAAATTGAGTGATTGCAAGCACAAAACCGGTTGCACGAGTTAGAATCACATTTATCGAGGGACTTCATGTTTGGTTCAGTGCGTTGTCCGGGGGTTTTACAAGCGCCATCATCAAGCAGTCAATCAGAGACGGATGAATTTTACGTATTACTCATTCTTATCTAATTGTAGTGGATTCGTCACAAATTCCGGCAAAAAACTACTGTAGCATGAAGAATTGTAATAGTCGTAAAATGATATATATATATATATTTGGTTTGGTTCAGAATCAGGGTACTACGGCGCAATGTCCTTCATTTCCATCTGTAGATATTGTGGCTCTGTGCAGCTGAAGTTATGTAATATGTGAACCTAACTATTAATTAGGTGGTTTGTCTATCTCTTTGCAAAGGGGGGATTCCTTACGTAAAGTAACGAGCATGCTGAAGGCTGACATAGTCAGCTTTCTCGGTAGAAGCTTTTTACAGTTTGCGTTAGAGCTTGTTGCTACTCATCGCTCTGAATATCAAATTTCCGTGCCACGTACTCCACCGACTTATTAACATGAGATATTTGGATATTGTTAAGATCCGCTTCCAAAATTTATTCGAGTCTGTCGAAGTAACATAGCGGCTCTCATTGCTTTATCTCGCGTCCAAAATAGTTGTTAGATTTTTCAATAAGATGTTGATACGATGATAACGCTGATGACGGAAAAGATCTTTCAGTTATTCTAATGTGTGTGTTCATGTGTGTAATTGAGCGCATCAAATGGGTTAGCTTTCTCGAGATATTTTGTTCAAAATTTTCGGTTCTGTAAGGCATTTGACATGATCCTCTTGTTACATTCGTTTGATTTCCACTTTCAAGAGTCCCTCGGGTTACTCCTAAACCGTTTATTGTACACCTACGTTATCATTTCGTTTACACCCAAAAGTTTTTAATCTTCATCATTTGGAACGTTTTGATATTCCAGTCTTAATAGTCTATCTGCACATGTGCAGCTTGGTAAGCTTGTCTAAGCAAAGAAACTGGCATTCACCTTATCCACTCATGTCATCCTGTTTGATCCCCTGGGTTTACAGCTCAGCGACAACGTGACTACACGTACGTAAGTGTACACAATTACCGACGAGGTCTATACTCGTGTTGAATCGCGTTTAGTTAGTTAACAGACGACTCGTAATTTTGACTGACTCATATAGCAATCCGTCCGGGTGACCCTATAACGTTGCGACAAGTGAGTACTCGTTACCTCAGTTCCTCTTTCCTAACCAACCGACCAGTTAACCTGTTTGATTCCCGGTGTGCACTGAGTAACGTCAGCTGGTCCATGACAGCCTTAAGCAAAGTTTGCGGGCGCACAGATTGATACAAAAGCTATGTTGGTGCTCTTATGGGCGGTAAAACATAACCCATTTATGTGAAGACATCTGGAGCTTTTAGCACGTGCGAAGGCACACTTCTAATTCTTACCGGTTGCGTTTTAGGTTCTTCGGTTCATTATATATTTGCTGTCATTTCTTTGGTTTCTTGTAAGTGTGCAGCTTGGAGAAAGTTGTTCTTGCTTCTACCTGTATGTTTAAATACCTATTGTGGTGTGTATTTATTAACTCAAGGAAGTATCCAACCATCCAGAGAGAATACAACTATTGGTTGTTTCGTTTTTTGCGAAGAGCACGTGACCGACCGTGTGGCGAATTTACTTTACTGTCCATCAACTCGTCCCCTCAATGTGACATGACAGCTGGGCAGTTCGGTCACGGATATGATCAGAAGTCTAAGCCAGGGGCTTAGGGATAACAGGTGCAACCGGAAGAGGTGTCGGTAACTGCAGTCGACCCACCTGGCGAGTGCTGACAAGCGTGTCCAGGGTGCAAACACGGAAAATCTGCTGTTCTGCAAACTAGAACCATGGTAAACCTGTGCGAACCGGACACTAACGAACTTGCCATACTGAACGACTCTCCACTACAGTGTATGGGATGAGCTCATTAAGTCATGAATTCACAGTCGACTGAAGGTAAAGATCCTATTTATCGGTAAACTGCGGTGGTAAACCGTCAGTAAACTTTGTTGGAATGAGGAATGCGACCGGGTTTATGAAGACCTACATTTCTGGTGTACTGCTGTAACGTAGTGGATGTCACTGTGATTTTGGGACATATCCAGATGTAAAGGTGTGGATTTTGATGTAGTAAACTGCCCACTTCATTGAAGAACCATCTGCATTTCCACAAACGGAATGGACTACGCTTGAATGGACAATTTGGAAAGCATTTCATCCATTCACGATGATGAATTAGGTAGGCACAACAACAGCCCTTCCTTTCTGCTGTAATTCACTACGCTCGTCTCCTCATTTAACGTCTTATATCTGTAATGCTAAGATATCACGATGCCGTTAAGTAATTATTGTTAATTCTGAAGGTTTTCAACACTTCACGCAAAGAGCGGATTAGATGGCAGAAGACGTTAAAGGTTTTTTTTATCGGCCCTCACCCACGTGTAACTAATTTGAGTTACAATTTGTTTTCTCTCGCTCACTGTGGATGAACACAGTCCATCTCGGATTGTCAGTTTTCGCTGCCTACTGCCGTAAGTGCTCAAAAAGACGTTACTATTGCTCCTTAATGCTCACCCTCAAACCAATACATCTCGACCAATTTCATCCTTGTTTGCTTTCTTCAGTTGAAGATAATCTGAAATATAGATCGAACCTTTTACGAGACAATGGTATTATCCTCTCGGCCATAAACTGAGTTTTTCGAACGTTGATAAAATTACTAGCATGCTTGTTTAGAGCGGAAATAGAAGAAAGTAATCCCTTAATTAAGGTCTTTCACAGTCGTGTTCTTAAAACTGATATCTTGAACATCGTCGGTAGTTAGCTGGTTGTAGGAGAAAGTACGGGAACTGTCGTATCGGTGCGTCAACGGTAGTGACACGGTCTTAATAACAAATATTCGAAAAACAGATTGAACTCAGCACACGTTTCACATGACCATCTGAGTCAACAGCGAATTTCTGTGTTTACTAGACGTTTTAAGGAAAGGGCCTTCAGTTATCATGTACGAAGGCTTCTCCTCTGGATGTGTCCGTAGTGCTGGGACTCAAAAGCTGGCATTAAGCAGTAGTTCTATGCTTCCGAGTGTATTTATTGTTTGCATGCTGTCATGAATTCAACTGTAATTTCTTGTACTACGATAGTCATTCTAAGGAGAACCATTAAGATTGGCGAATGAAAGGTGATTTTACGAGAAATTACGCAACCTTCACCTGAAGTGTTAAAATTTGCCATGCATCATGCACGGTTCGGTCAAGTGTGGGACCTACAAATTCTTCAGTTTCGTTCTGTGATGAGTATTTATGCAAACAAGGCAATAGTTAACTTAGTGCCGCGCTTAAGTAGTTGCCATCCCAACCTGAAAGTAACGTGTAAACTTAGATCGACAACTGTTTGCCGTTTCTAGACATACTCATTCGTCGCCG
>QNGE01008573.1:0-13110 GCA_008508345.1 Paragonimus westermani | reverse complement strand
CTGTATTTACTGTGGGCAGGAAACAGTATCAATTCAATCACATGTCGTTCGTTTTGTCCGAGGCGCCGTCCACACTTCGGTTGGTGAAACGACTGGATAATGTAGCGGCATATGAAGATGATACTGTGATACCAGTAACAGAGGATCAGAACACGCTGGCCACCTATATAATTTCTTAAAATGAGTTAATAGCTGTGTGCTCTAGATTACTACCGATAAGTCACAACTCGGACGGTCATCGTTGGTGCTATCGAGACACAAGTTGGGTCAAAGTGAAATCAGGTCCACACCGGAGAAGATCGTAACAATTAGAGAATCCCAAGCTCCGAACTATAAGAGCACACTGAGACGGTTTCTGGGTCGGGCAGGGTCCTACGGTCAGTTTTTAAAACGTTTTCATTCCACTACATCATCAATGCAAGAACCCCTTTGAAAAGACAAAGAACCTCTAAGTACAGCTGTAACGCTCATCGTAGCAGTAGATGCCAGTGATCGGGGCATTAGGTGTGTACTCAAGTCGTAGAAAGGAGTAATTAAGTGTGCCAGTAGAGTGCTGACTCCAACAGCGCAGAAGTATTCCACCAGTGGAAAAGAATGTTTGGCAATTATCTGAACGCTGGGTAAGTGGCACCGGTACTTGTTGGGTCAACAGTTCCGCGTGGAAACAGATCACAAAGCTCTGGAATGGATCAGGACTGCGAGGGACCCGGGGAAAAATTAGTCCGATAAGCATTGCGTTCACAGGATATGATTTGATGGCCAATTATGTGCCCGGTTCTGACAGCTGGGACGTGGATTTCCTCTCCCAACTGCCTGCAGATGACGAACCTCCCGAGGTGACTTTTGTTGTCAGTGACGTAGTAATGGGGCAGGACCCACAAACACTAGTGCGTCCACAACCCCAAGACGTTCTGACAAGAGGTGTGAGGATATCAGTGGAAAATGTTGACTTAAACGGTGCGTACTGACAATACATACTGACACGCAGCGTGGCGTTGGCATCCCTCAGGTGGTGGTCGTTCCAAGACAACTGAATAAGAAACTGGTGGCAAAACGCCATGAAATGACGCACACCGGATGCACCTGGACATACGATCTGATGCGACAAGGAGTATATTGGTCAAAGATGAAAGCGGATGTGACAGTTCACGTATTTGCCTGCTAACACTGTTAGTTTACTGGGAAGCGACATTGGGGGAACAGCCTTTAACAGTCTGTGAAATCGGTGAACTCTGGCCATTGTATCTTACAGACCCATTTACATTGAGCGCTGTCGGTAAACAGTGTATTCTGATCACGAGAGAACATCTTATCCAGTGCAGCGGGGCGACTTGAGTTCCGAACCAAAAGACGTCTGCCGTAGGAGGATCGGTGGTGAACCCTAACGTACCGAAGGCCACCTTGATGGATTAAGAACCATGCTTTGAGAGTAATGAGTTTATAACACGCATACACCTATTTGGAATCAAGCGCATCGGAACGACACCATATCCGCTGCAGACGAGTGGGCTTAGTGAGCGCAACAACGGAACAATCAAGGGATGGTTATCAGCCAATGGATGCGACTGGGAGTCTGCATTACCAGCGGTGCTATTGGCCCACCGTGCGTCTGTTCAGGGGAATGCGAATAAATTATCATTTCAGTTCATGTATGGCAGAACTTCTTGACTTCCAGCGGATGAGAACATTGGAATATGGCTACAACCCAGTGATTTCACTAAAGAATTGGCAGCCGAAAGGGGAGGAGCCAAACGAAATTTTTAAGCGTCGCAGGCACACGGAAGAGTAATCAGCAGCTCATGTTCGGTAAAACCTGAATGTTCATTCTGGGAGTAAGAGTGAAATATCGAGGTCATCGAACCACAGTCGCTAGCTGCCCGGGCTCAACAAAACTCCTACTTTATTGAAAAGGGCCCATATTGGGTAATTTTTAGAAGAGGCCCAAAACACACGATCGTAAGGGACGGCGAGACAAAACAACTGCGTGGGAGTGAATTAGCAAAGTGACATGATGTGATGGTGTAGCGAAACAGGAGATCAGTTAGTTGGGAGACGATTCGCCAGCAATTGCAAAGGAGCCAGGAAACTTCAGAAGGGGGGAGCGTTGTATAACATGCACCTTTTTTGTGATTAGTATAGTGAAGGGCATGCGTCAAAGCCAAAAAGACGAGGAACCAGAAGTGACCGTTGAAATCGTGTGTGTACACAATGTGAGACGTGTTGCCAAGGTGAATGACGATGCACTGCTGCTCAACGGGTCGGAATGAGCGTACGCGTTCGTTGTTCTGTTTTCACATAAATTGTTGGGAATTTACTATAACAACCACAACTTCGAAGTGAACAAATTTAGGCCCCACCAAGTAAGATGTCTTTGCGACGACAGACCGACCATTTAAGAAGCAGAGTGTTTATTAGAACTGCCGTCAACATTCATAATCGACACACGCGCTATCCTGGTTCAGTGTTACCTCCAACGACCATGTTTGAAGCACTGTTCTCTCCGGGATTGTAGCTTACAAAACTGAAGATGACGCGGATTTATTACACGGCCACCAGTGAGTCCGATGTGTGTAATTTGGTAGGCTAGCTATGATATTAGTCGTTTATAGTAAATTTTCTCACAGTTAACGTGAATGGGTACGACGGTATCAATAGAGCAACTCCTAATTCGCAGGGAGTTTAGGATTTTGGGAATGTTGAGGGTGGTTTCACTGGAATATGAAACCACAGTTTGTGTCAAGAAAATATACTGGAACATCAAAGTAATTATAGAACAAAAATACACAGTACTATTAATTTGTTGATAGCAGATATATGTGCATTCAAAGTGTCGCTTCAAAATTCTGTTTTCATTTTGTGAAATCGCTTTATTAAGTAACAAGATTCATTGATACCTAACACATACCAGGCTTGAATCCGACTGAATAGCTCCACTAAATCAAATAATGTGTTAGTCCCGGACATCTGGTGGTTCTTCGGGCCAAGGCTAGTCTACTCGCAACGTCAGTCAGTAGGCTGGATCTAGATCAGTCGCGTCTGTAATGGACGAGAGTTTGTAACTTCTCATCCCGTCAGGCAACCGATTCGGAGCCAGAAATGGAGAGTCCTAAAGGCAGGTTTCTTATTAAGATGCTAAAGTAAAAAAAATCATTATAAAGTGAGTAGGGAAAAATAACAACGAGACTTGATAATGAATCCACCAAATATATAAGTCCAGACACTAACCGTTCACGTGAATATGATCAACTACAAAGGTCGCGCAATGGCGGTTCGATCAAACGCAAAATGAGACCGGACTACACATGGACAAAGGTCCAGCAATGGGAAGGGTGGAAAAAGACTTACGCGAAAACAATCTTCCACAAGTGAACGATATCAAGATCCAGTGGTACACTAAGATTAACGTTTGTGGGAGGAGTGACTTGTCGCGTGCGTAATTTGACTAGTTTCGCTGTTACTTGCAGCAGAAACTAGCAGGTGCACACAAATTGTACTTGAGTTGTGTAGTGGAGCCTGCTGGTATGTTTTTGGTATCGTTTTAGTTCACGTTCATGTAAGTCGTGGACATGGCGTACTGGGTTTTTGGTCCATGCTTGTTTGTGTTGTTTCCTTTCACAATACTGTTGTTGGAACCCTTACTTCCAAAGGACGCTGATCCCCGGTACCTGCAAGTGGTCCGAAAGTCGGTCTGAAAGTGTTAGGGGCACCCAAAGTAGAAACGGCCGGCTTGTACGTCACAGTACTGTAACGCATTTTGCTGTCGCGTGGTTGACACCATTTGATTTTTCAAATGTGTAATTTGTGTGCAAGGCTTCCTAGGCCTCTGGCTGATGGTTATCCGTTTTGTCAATATTCCGGATTCTCGTTGTGTCCCGTCCTTCAAAGACAGGCTGTCCTTCGCTGCTCCCACTCCATTGCACGTCAGTGTCAGGCTTTGCAAGAAAGACTGGTATTATTTTTTCCGGGAAGATTTCCAATGTAAGAGGGACCAACCAGAAGGGGATAAATAAATACAGGGAGCGTGGTCACCGAATTCCTGGGACATGCATATCAGCTGTCGAACGCTCAGCGCAAGCATCCACTTTACCGGAACCCGTGGACAACTGACAATCATAAGTAACAATGTCCGACTGATTCTGTGAGGATGTTACCATCCATGTTTTGCAACATGACTGGAGTGGTGCTGTGTTCTGTCGTATAGCGTGCAGAAAGCGGCGTTGCTGGGCCGGCGGAAGGTGTGAGCGACTTTGATATCATCAGCAAACAGAGGGTTCTTGCCATGCCTGATAACATGGCGTGTCACCAATATACATGAGAAAAGGAAACGGTCTCAGAACGCTCTATTGAATCGTCCAATAGTCACTGGTTTTGGTGTTGAGCGATGCTCCCTTATTTTGACGGTTCAGGTGCGGCCTCAAGATATAATGAAAGCTACCTATACAGGGGATCTTAGTTGCCAAATATGCTGCTTTTATCAGAACGCGCTCACAAGGCTCATGATCAGAAGTCTTTTTCACGTCTAAGAGTGCGATAAGCACCGTATTTTCTGCGTCGGCGAAAATCGGCATATGATTTAGGGATTCCAGTCGGCATGTCATGCAAGGGCGCTTGCTGAGGAAACCTTGGTGTGTGAAGTTCCTGAGGTTTTATAAACTTAAGTACTGGAAAGCATGCACTTTTATAACCCTTTCGAAAATTTTCAAGCAGAATAGTGTGCGGTGGTTAGGACAGTAGTTACCAACGTTCCACCTCGTGCCAATTGCAGTGAGGTGTAATAATTGCTTTTCTTCTTTAGGGAGCAGTGGTTTTGGATAAAATTGATGCCGCGAGAAAATTTAGTAAAAGTTTGGAATTGTCTTTACCTGCTTGCTCGATAGGCCCTGGTGGGACACCATCAGGTCAAGGATGAATAGTGTGTTTACTGGTAAATAACTGTAGACGAATAATTTTACCACCTACCCCAACAGAACTCGGAACATTGCTTGTTCTCGACGAAATATTGATAAGTATTCGGGCGCTTCCCGCGCAAAGCGGAGCGGCAAAATATGGGTTGAAGATTTAACATATTTCAATAGACCCACCAAGAAGCATTTTATTTTTAGTAGTAATAACTTTTATAAGGTCTCACGAAACTCCACCTTCTCAACAACTACGTTAGTTTCCTACCTTTCTGTCGGCTAACGAGTGCAAGCTTCTGTCCATTTTGTTGACACAACTGCGTTTTCGTTTTGTTTTCGAACTCGTTACCCATTTGCACCACCAGTGTTACGCCTCGCGTTCTTCTATACCTTAGCTGACTTACTCCAGGTGCGTATTTTGCAACGTGGATTATAATGTATACATGTGAATTTACGCCTTTTTACTTTACAGGGGCGAGAATATGGGTACAAGAATTGGGATGTTTGATAACTTCCTGGGTTCCTGCATTCGAGTCTGATGTGAGAAATGACGTGTTTAAGTTCAAGAGTCTTGACAAGGGATAAGTACTCTAGTTGGTGGGTTTGAACGGGCAGTAGAAGACAGCTGTCAATTTGGTAACCGTGCTGAATTCAAGCGAACACTTGACGACATTGTGGCCACTCCTTGGAGATTGCCCTAGAAAGTATATTTTCAGAGACGATATACCTACAGTGAATACAGAGTCCAAAATGTAACCATTTCCACTTGCGCTAAAATATTCGACTGAATGCATGCTGGAAGTTCAGCTTGTTTTGCCGGGGCTGCAAACGACGTCTACAGTATGTGAGGCATGTTAAAGTTACCACCTATAGGTGTGTATTCAGAAGGCACTCTTGATACATGATTTACTGCCTCTACAAAGGCAGCTAAACCGTGGACGATAGAATTAGACGGTCTCTAGATGCGTCCAGTTAGTAGTGTGGATCCTGGACTTTTAGTGGTTGGTCGAGCAACGCTTAGTTTACTCGCAGCATTTATCGATAAGCTGGATCCAGGAGAGTTGTTGTGTAAGCAACAAGCGTTTATAAATTCTGAACCCGTCGAGCAGCCGATTCGGAACCAAGTGGAAAGACCGTCGTATTGGCAGAATTCTTATCAGTAAGGTGCTAACGTCCAAGTAAGTTGTGAGAAACTAACTAGAGGGTGATTTCAGCGATTTCAGCGATTTGTACACGGGTTCGAGGCTGGGGGCCCAATCTACCCGGATCCAGTCAGTTTGTTCGTTTCGATGTCCGGCGGTTTTCTGTTGACCTGAAAGGCAGTCATTGAAAACGGGGTGTAGCACCGCTCTTGGGGGTTACAGAAAGTACCAAGAACAGAGTAAAATAATAATCTAGCAAAACAGGATAAATTATTAATTTAACGGTTTATTAAGTAGGTGGGAATCCAATAACACTTTGAGACGGTCTTTAGAAGAGCAGCTAACAATCTCTAGTGGTAGGTCGTTCCAGTAGTTGATAACCCTATAAGAGAAGAACTGTTGTCTTAGGAAGGTCCGAGGTCGAAGCTTATAGAGCTTCTTGTCGTGGCCTCTTCGACTGTTATCACTTACTAGGGTAAAGAATTGTTGCACAAGTCCTGTGCTAAAGAGAAAATGTGTAAGAATTAAGTCGCCGCGGAGTCTACGAAACTCAAGTGGATAAAGATCGAGAATTTCAAGGCGAGACTCGTAGGATAGATGCCGCAAGCCAGTGACCATTTTGGTGGCCACTCGCTGGACACGTTCAATGGCGAGTATGTCCTTCTTCAAACCGGTGTAGACGACTTGATTGGCATACTCGAGCAATGGTCTTATGTAGACTCTGTAAAGCGTGTGAAAGGCGCGCTTGTCAATCCGGGGGAAGGTTCGTTTGATCATCCCGAGAGTCATGAGACCCCTTTTTGCGGCCAGCTGGTGATGATAAGAGAAGGACAACCCAGACGATAGCCAGATCCCTAGGTCTTTTTTGAGGTCTACTTTCGTGATACCTACTACACTTTGTGCACCATGTATCACGAATAGGTTCCCAGAGTCTCCTCCGAGTGACATGTGCGCACACTTACTGTCGTTTAGAGGGAGACTCCAATCCTCTGACCAGCACTTAATACGATCAAGGTCAATCTGCAATGCACTGGGGTCACAGGCGTTCCAGATTTTTAAGTCGTCGGCATAAAGGAGAGCGTTGCTAGAGATCAAATCGGGGAGATCATTGATGTAAATAAGAAACAACAATGGACCAAGTACCGATCCTTGAGGGACCCCCACAGAGACTGGGGATGGGGACGAAAGGCCTGAACCGGTTTTTACTCTGAAAGTCCTGTTACCAAGAAAGGAGGTTATCCAGCGGAGAACTTCTCCTTGAATCCCATAGGCTTCTAGTTTGTGCAGCAGAGGACCGTGTGGGACACGGTCGAAGGCTTTGGCAAAGTCGAAGAAGATAGCGTCCGAGATATGACCATTGTCTTTGGCCTCTGTTAGGCTATCCATGAAGATTAACATATTAGTTATGCATGACCGCTCAGGAAGAAAGCCATGCTGGGTCGAAGAGAAGAGGTTATTTGAGAAGAAATGCTTAAAGATAGTGCGTTTTAACAGTCGCTCCATTATCTTGCATGGGATGCTGGTAAGGCTGATCGGTCGATAACTAGCAGGAGAATGACGATCGCCTGTTTTAAATATAGGTGAGACATTGGCCTCTTTCCATGCCTCCGGAAGAGTGCCTGTCCGAAGTGTCTGTTTAAACAGATCGAAGAGAGGCATCGCCAAACTGACGGCCGCTTCTTTGAGGATCCGGGGATGGATCTTGTCTGGTCCCATGGCACTATAAGGATTGATCTTAAGCAAGAGGTCCTGAACGTCAGACACAGAAAAGTCAGCTGTCAGGATGGGTTGTTGGAAGTGCCTCTGCGGGAGAATTGGATGCCAGTTTGGCAGATCCACATTGTAGACTGATGAGTAGTATTCCCTGAACATCTCGGCAACCACTTGGGGGTTGGAGGAGGTTTCCCCGTCGGGAAGCCGCAGAGAAAGCGCTGAGGGCTTAGTTTTTCTCTGGCGTCGTATATACTTGAAAAGAAAATTCTTATTCTCGTGAGCTATTTGTAGGATTTTCGACTGTACGTGTTGGGTGTGTTGCCGGATTTCCCGCTTGCACCTGTTTCGTACAGAGCGAAAGGCCTCTAGATCCTCTGGCCTATCCGTTAGCTTCTGTTTAGAGAATAGACGAGAACGTAATTCAAGAAGGCGGCGTATGTTCCGCGGAAGCGGTGCACGAGAGGAGAACTTCAATAGTTTTCGAGGAACAAATGCCTCATCGGCTTCGTGAATGGCAGCTTTAAAGGAAAGGTAGTTCAAGTTCACTGAGTCGGATGTGAGGCTGAGTGTGCTTAAGAACGTCCTTAGTGCGTTAAAGTCTGCGTTTTGGAAGTTTCGGAATGAAGTCTTTGTTACAGCGTTTTGGAGCCAGTAACAGATAAAGTCAAAGTTTAGTAGCATATGGTCACTATGCCCTAGCGGCGGTTTGATGACCACCCTATCTACCAGGTGAGCCTCGTTCGTAATGACCAGATCGAGCAAGGAGGGTGTCTGTCCTGGACGGTGCCTTGTAGGTAGATCGACATGCTGTGTCCAGGCTTTCTCATGGATCAACATTGCCAAGGACTTCGAGAACCCGCAGCCACAGTCCTCATGAGAAGCCGCCATAGAGTTGAGTTTGGGTGCGTTGAAGTCACCCATAATAAGAAGATGGGAGAAACGCTGGGCAGACGTGAGTCTGTCTAAGGTAGCAAGGATGGCTTCGTCGTCGGATGCACTGCATGACGGCGAGCGGTACACAACACCGGTAAGAAGCGTGTCACGTTTGCGAAGTTGGAGTTTAATCCAGAGCGTGTCGCATTTCTCTGGGAAGGTAAATTCCCCTACGACAGCTGGCACTGGGAGCTTCTGGCTTAGGAAAACGGCGCAGCCTCCCATGCGTCCACGGGAGGAGTCCGTCCGGTATAAAGAGTAACCAGGGACATGCAGTTCATTATCACTGATATCCGCGGAAAGCCAGGTCTCTGTTAATGCAAGAATGTGAGGGCTAGTGTCGTGGACCAGCTGTCTGATTTCTGGTAGTTTGTTCAGAAGGCTCAGACAGTTGGTGTACACGCACTTTAAGGCTACTTCTTCGTTTGGCTGGGTGCAAAAAGAGACAGAAGTGCACGAGGGAAAGCTTGGGAAAGTAGCCTCAGTAGTGAGGGGGGTTGTGCAACTGGCGGCGTAGTTCTGTGAGCCCTCTTGGGGGGTGGTGGCCGTTTCATCACAGCCTGGGCATAAGTGAGCGTCCCTGTTGGACGCTTCGTCCGCTTCTCTTGGCCCAAGGTCAATGACGTTCGGACCGCTCTTGCTTTCAGAGCTTTCGGAGGGTGATTTGCGGTTTTGCACCCTCGAAAATTTGGATAAAGTTGTAGATGGGAAGAGAGTATAGGACGAAATGGCCCCGATGTAGCCGGGGGGAGAGCCATCGGAATGACACTTTTTTGGACCATTTTTGACGCAGGAGGGGATCCCAGCAGACTCACTGGGCTGTAAAGTTTAGGAATAAAAAATTTTTTTTGCGGCCGTTTTTTGTGTGAGATGATTGGGGGTCTAGAAGATTGGTGGTCCTTAGCACCTTTGGGATCTGTTTTACCGGCCCCCTGCATATCTACAGGCGCTTGACTTTCCAGTGAGATGGGGGCAGTGGCCTCTGAAGTGTGTGCTTGGGGTGGTTCGTCCGAGGACACCGGTGTCCCCTTGACATCAGGGATAAGGACCTTAACGCTAGCCTGGAGTTTGGGGTCAGCCTTGATGCATAACCTTGTTCTGGCAAGCTGAGAGCGCTTCTGCCGCTCCTGCAGTGAGCGATCTAGAGAGACTCCCCTGAGGTTTACGTGCTTTGTCTTTAGATCAACCATCTTTTCCAGTACTTCCTCCGCGCTAATCTTAGCGGGTAACGTCACAAGGAGTCCCAGTGACTTCTTGGTAGCTTTGGAGCGAAGTCTGCTGGCGGAAACCATTTTTGTAGACTCTGGAGAGAAACAAGCGTTTAGCACCGCTCTGGCTTGTTCCCCTGGAGAGAGTGTAGTCGGAAATCGTCCCCACAAAACAAGCCTCTTCTCCCGGAGTGCTCTGTCCTTCAAGCTCGTCGCAACTTCCTCAATTTGAGCCGTGGACAAAGCCACTGCCTTGCGAGCAGCTGCAGCGCCTGGAAGGGCCAGGGCAATGTACTCATTCAACGAGCTCAGTTCTGACTTCATGTCAGATAAAGTTCTCTGAGTATCATTCAGGGCTTTTTCTACCGTGGCTATCTGTGCACTTACATCTTTGGACGCCTTATAGCCACACTTGCACGCGCCTGACTTCTGCTTGTTCGGGGTGGCGAGTAGAGGATCTAACGTGGCCTCCAGTGAGGTGCAGCTATCTCGGAAGAGACAGCTCATACAGATAAATGGCCTCTTTGAAGAAGTGAGCAAGGCGCACTGGTCCTCTCTGAGGCCAGTACACTTAAAGTGGTACCAGTGTAGGCACGTCTGGCACTGCATACCGTTCTGAACAGTCATGCGGCAGCCGAAACGACCACAAGCACTCGATACCTCTGATCCATCGATGCTGCTGGATCTTGTGCGTGTCATTGTGTTATGGTCTGTGAGTAAATATGACAGTTGTTAACGGAAAGGAAACACGATGCTAGAAAATAATACGGATACTATCAAGGACAAAAAAGCTAATACACAATTAATACGAATAATATCGAAAACGAATAATACAATACTCAATGAGTTATGCTATTCGACAAAGAATAGCAGTGATCGTGTATAATTTTTTGATGCACCAGGCACCAAGATAGCAAAAATATGAATAGACAATGACACCAAGCAAATTTAAACCAGATTTCGAGTTACCCGCCAAGACATTGAATTCGACATTGAATTCACCAAATATACCAGTTCCGGGAATTACGGTTTAAGTGAATATGATCAAACGCAACAGTCGCGTAATGGCAAGGCAGTCAAGCACAAAGTGAAGCCATGGTACACACAGACAATAAACAAAGGTCCAGCAATGGGAATTAAGGGAGAGAAAGGTACGTGGGAGCAAGTTTCTACAAGTAAACGATGTCAAGATTCAGTAATACATCGAGACTGGCATTCACGGGAGAATGATTTGTCAGGCGCATAACTTGAGTGGTCGTTGCAGAGAAGACTGGTGATCACTACAAAGAATTCCAGTGTAAGAAGACGAGCCAACGCGAATATAAAAAACAAGGACAGGGAATGTGGTCGTCAACTTTCTATGAACACATATCAATCATCTACCACCTAATGCAGGATTTTACTTTAACAGGTATCCTGCACGAACCAATAGAGACCGTTAGCCACAATGAGTACTCGCTTTTGTGCAGACTAGACTGACCAAGTTTTCTTGCGGAAAATTCTTCTTTTAGTTAGACAACGCATCCACCAGCTCCTCCTGTGAGAGAATCCCAGCGAAACATGATAACCCACGATGCTTATTTGTGTGTCTGGGGTATCAGGGCAGCACCAATTCCCGGTGACGAGAATAACGTGAGGACAAGAGGAAGGAACAAAAATCTAAAAATTTGTATGTTACCAATGGTCTTGCGTTCATGAGTAATGAATTTATGTAACTTTTTCTGTCAAGCACATCGTTTGAACTGTTAGAGAACCGCATGATAGATGGAGCAGTAGGTTGTAAGACATCATATGGAGATACCCGCTCATAGTTGAGCGGGTGTCGCAAAGATCTGACTGCACGACAGAAAGTGCTGAAACGGTGCGGCTGAAGTAAGATGGCTGAGTGGGACATGGGGAGGGAGCCAGTTGGTGATGGATGAAATATCGAGGGGTGCGCTAAAGAAGGACTGAATTTGCGAACATTCTTGTCATTTACATAATCTGTGGCGACGTACTTGCCAGGTTATACATATAAACAACTTGGTTTCTAGCAGCATTCATAATTTGAGCAGGAGAATAGGTCGCTGCTGAGCTGTTGGGTAATGTATAAAAGGCCATGAAAACTAGTGTACTCATGGGTTGGCTCATTTGCAGTAGTGAGATAATTGTGCGGTTTCATCTAATAGACGGTGGTTCTCAGAATGCGGTTCTTCGACGCCAGGTTCATGTCGTTTACGGAACACCGTTGATTTACCCTCATACTGCAGACCGAAAACGTTGCTCTCTAGTATGCAGCGCACACGTTACAATATTGTTCTGGAGCCTTGTTAAAATGTTTTGGATCTGACCTCGGCATTTAAGCTCAATCTAGATATGGGGGAAAACGCCTGATTTGATGGGAAAATGGCCCTACCTGCTCAGTCTCGCCACCATGTCGGGAGTTTAAGCTACTACTGCTGGCATCCTGGGGAACTTCTGATGTATTAAGTCCAGGACTCTCTCCAGTTAACTCCTTGGTTGGCGGACTAAATCGTCGATGACTAGGGGAGGTATTTCAGCACTGAGCCTGGGTTCCGCTAGAGAAACTTGAAAAAGCCTGGCATCATCAGAGTTGAACGCAGTCTGATTCCCTGTATCCGCTTGGATAGACAACGTAACGGCGTTTCCAGATGTAAATTGCTGATCCAGAGAATTCGTGGAGCAGTCTTGATCGACAGTCAAGTCAATAAGATTACTGGTTGTGTTGCTTGAGTTCCTTTCTACTTGGTAAATATTGGTGGGTAATATTATCCTTTGGAGAGACATCCTGTCACCAGGGAGTTTCGAGGGGTTAAAATTTGTGCCACGCATTACCTGTTTTTGTCTTATGACGAGTCTTTTCGTTACAAGTCCACTTGTGAACCGCAATGTCAGTGGGCAGTGTTTTTGCCGTACTCTCTTGTGGAGTCTTAGAAGTTAGCACCCTTGTCCTTCCGTCCTAATAGCTTTGGGTAAGACAAAGTATATCTCCCAGGTACGTTAAACACAGCAATCTTACTTGCACAGCATAACCGTTTGCGTAACTCCGCAGCCACTGGGAGAGAGAACGTGCCAGCGGCTACGAGATCTTCATGACTGGAAGTGAATAAATGAATAATATATATTTTCCTACGCATATGTGAGAATCACGCTTGGTTATGCGCGATCACTGTGGATATTTGCAAACCATACAAAAACGAATAATTTAACAGTAGC
>QNGE01008572.1:0-16216 GCA_008508345.1 Paragonimus westermani | reverse complement strand
CTCACTGAATATTTTTAAATGTTCTATCATGTTTTATTTGTTCCTGTTTTTTGTTTCAAACCGAACACCACGAACACTTGATTGAAGCCTCAGTGTTCGGATAGGCTTTTCAGCTAACCCACTCAGAAGGGACTCACGACGGTTGCGGTGCAAATTTCGGTCTTGACAAGAATGTCCACCAATGATGGAGTACTATAAAAGCGACATTCGAAGTGAACCGTCCAAAGGGATTTTTTCTAATTACTGCGGCTAAGACCAAGTGTGGATAGGATCCAAATCCCCAAATTCCTGTTGGTGGTATTTCACTTTAACATTCTCAGCAGATTTTGTGGGTTATAGGGTTAATCCTGGGTCCTCTTCTCAAAGATGTGTAGCTGCCCTCTACACCTTGAAAATAAAAGGATACATCGTTTATCTAAATGCAAATGTTAATCAAATGTGATATTTTCCCAAATGACTTTACTCAACTTCCGCGCTACTCACGAGTAATTCATTTCTTCTCCCAGATCAATCTTGCCACCAAAACAGAAAACCGTTTACACTGATAGAAGAAAGTTATCTACTTGCGTTTTCTTCTCGAAAATTTTTCAATTTCGTTTCTTATTCACCGCTTCACTAATTGATGCGATTACCTCAGTGGTTGTCTCAATCATATCACGCTCCTTTTGCGTCTTATTGAAACACGTAACAATACTGGTTAAAACGTATAAAAACGGTCGGCAAACAATCCAATTTTCAAAAATGCTGGTCACTTCTATGAATTTCAGCAGGACTCTTATTTAAACAAGTTGCTAAGATAATTGCTTCATTTGGGGCTACCGCAATATACTTCCGACCTGTTCACCTTTTAAAAATAGTGGTTGCCGTCAACACTTTTGACTTCTTGAACAATTCACTTCTTTTTTATTGTGTTTGTCTTTTATTTGGTTTTAGTTCACTCGTGAAAAAGCTAGCCGGCCAACCAAAATGTACTATTTGCTTTTTTGTCCGTTAGGAATATCTACCATGCGAATATATGCGAGTTTTCTAAATTTGACTTAAACTGACAATTGATAATGCTGGTTAACATTGCATTGGATAAACCACCCTACTGGTGGGCCATCTGTTGGAGTTAGCCGGACAGCTATTGTCTTCTGTCGAAGCGATTGGGCAACTTGAGCATAGTTCCTGTAATGTGTGATAACAATGACGGAAATATCTGTACCGTTGTGACGCGAAAACTTTGAGAGAAGGTTAAGTAACGGCCATCGGAAAAGTACACATGACTTTCAAGGTCTAGCAAGAACGTTTATTGATTTATTGCAGTGTTAGAGAAGTGGTCAAATGAGCTACAAAATATGGCAATCTCTGTGTTCTCGGTTCGAACGGGTTTCAAACATTTTTGCAACAACAATGCCATCTTTCCAACTTCACCAGAACCTAATTAGGAGTACATGTTGCATGCACATTAGTCTGCCAATTTATAACTTCAGTTTAAGGAAGTGACAAAATAACGTTTCGCCTCTGGATAGGGGAATAAGGTCCACTACGAACTGCCCAAAACGCACTCAGATTTCCTAGATGACAGCCTGTTCCGAGCCACTGACTTTAGCATATCGTTTCGTTCCAAACAAACAAACTTTGTGAAGATACGGACAAAACCGATATAGTATTACATTTGTAAAGCTGATCATCAATGTGGTAGGATAGGAAATCAGTTTACCAGCCAGGCAAATTCATAGACTGGCGGTTAGTGAAAAAATTCACTGTTCAGCATAGAGGGGGAAGCCTGTGGGCCTCAATCGACTAAGTGATCCGAATACTGTGATTATCGCCTGCATTCAACGCGTGCGTTACTATGTTTCTTGCAGAGAAACGCTTATCGCTTGATGACCACTTGAAATTGAACGTGAATAAGATGTTTGATGTGAGGTGTTTTCTGCTCAACGGTACGTCACGTGTGTAGAGACTTACAAATTCACGTCAGTAGCCGGTAAACCGGAGGTCAAACTACAGTTATGCAATAGGCCAATTATGTATCTGGTGCCTTCTACCGGAAGCTGCACGTTTGAGTAGTATTGCTTTTGAGAGAAAGTTGACAAAATCGATCCACAATGGAAAACAGCATTGAGGTGGAAGTTGTAATCTAATCAAATTTGTTAACTTTATTCGACCTTCTGTTGTGACACATCCATTTCGAGAGTCACATCTGTCAGGAACATCTTTGCCATCAGTGGATATCTCGCCGACGATAGAATTTGAACGCGTCTAATCAAAACTATCATTTGACAACTGCAGGCAGTAAATTATTAGTCGCATATGTTTAACCTTGCCTACGTTATAAAGAATGGATTAACAGCACTTCAAGATCAGCCGACTGTAAATCAAACGAGGTAACAGGTTTCAATGTAAAATCAACTAACCTGAAACAGATGACACCATGAAGCAGACAGATTTGGTCCAGCTTGTTTACGGATCGGCAAGATGGTGACAGTTCGAATGTTGTTTTTGCCGTAGCCACCGGTTTCAAATCACATGACCGTGGCTCTCACGTGGAGAACTAGCTCAAGTGGGCAGTGGACTTCCTCCGTCTACATGTAAACAAAGTGAACGACAGAATGTGTTCTGAATTACTGTGAAAATCTTAGTCGAGTCGACGGTCAAAGACAGTGAGCAGGTGGCATTCATTGACTTTTTATGCATGACTTTCAAAAATTAAAACTCCGTATTTTTGTGCCGTTTTTGTTTATGTTTTGAGTTCCCTTAGATCAGCCTGACTGATCCGATATACTTCACTAGGTTTACAACACACGCTTTACTCTGCCATTTACTGTTTTACCAACCGATCTATCGTCTCTTCGGTCCACTGATCTGCGTTGTGAGTTTACGAGCAATTGATAGCCTTGTATATCAATGATTTTTGGCATTTTTAAGTGTGCGCAAGTTGTGATTTGTTTTGGTTCCTCAAACTAATTCATGATGCAGCTATTGTTAGTTCGTTAAGCGTGCTGACGATAGCAATTGCGTTTTTGAGAATATGTAAGACAGAAAGTTACAAACGTACTTTCAAGCTGCTAACCCACACAAAAGTCGTCAGCGATCGTAGCCTGAGAACAAATCTATTGACCGACATAGTTCATTTGCGAAATTAACTTTCTGGAGGTTGTCTCTCGAAAAGGCTATTAATGATGCAACGCAGATTGGCGGAACTCAGCTAGTCTTGTTATATATAAAAAGTGCGATTTCACTAATGTATATAGCGAAGAAGTAATTACCAGTTCAGTGTGAAAGGCAACAACTGGTTCGCTAAGCTAGTATAACTTTTAATGGCTTGGGTTAGGTAATCAAATATGTCATATCACGCAATCTGCCTTCCTTCTGGTAAACACAACTTGCAATTAACCAACAATCAAAAGTACTCATATAAGCCTACGATAGAATCACTTTACTGAGAAGCGAATAAATCATTTCTTAGTCATTCGGTACCATCTATATTGTCTAGGCTTGTGTATGAACTGCTAGTGTGAACAGTACATTGACTTGAACATTGTATTTAAGCATTGAATTACGCTTGGTTTCGATTAGTGCACTAGTAGTCGGATTACAACAGCAAAGATCACGGCTAACAGTGCGTTCAAAGCGGTTTTTGTCGAAAGAAATTTATATACGGTAGTCAGGAACAGCATATTTTACGATTTATTGCCTGGCAAAGTTTGCTGTATTTAATTGTCTACAGATTAGTATGTTATGCGAAGTTGTAAATTTTGTTTAAATCTCCTTGGTATGTGTATACTGAATAGGCAGGAACAACTGGGTGGAACACGAGGACCTAACTCGGTTTCTTATTCACAAAGCGATCAACCTAATCGAACAACTTTATTTGAACTCATTAGCGATTGCCGCTGAAAGCACACATGCAACACTTCTTTTGTGTTTAATACTGGGTAGGTCGCAAGACTGTCTGGATTGCGGCTTTGAAAGAACGTGAATTGGGATGCATCGTGCGGTAGGTTGAACTCCACTGAGCACGAAAGTCAAGGTCAGTGCCAGTTTTTGATGATGGCTGACTGAACAGCATTTTTGTACGTGACAGAAATCATTAAGTATATTCCTTTCGAAATGAAGAAATATGTGATAATTCACCAATGAAAGTGATTCTGTATACGTACTGCATATTTTGTGCGAACGCTTCCTTAGGATAAGAAAATTTCCTATTATAAATGAATAATTGTTATTCCCAACAAACGTTGCATAAAACCTCGAGACAGATGTCAGTAGCTATTTGGACAATGTTTGTTGTAAGATATGGCTGACTAGAGAAACAGTCAGAAAGGTTTTACACTTTTAAATGCACGCGATTCCTATTATAACCACTTCCTACACTCATCATTTTGATGGTGTTGATGCAAACGGTAATCAGACAATTCCCGAAGAGTGCATTCTGTGGAAAAAACTGAAGCACAAACTCTCGACGGACTAAACTATCAATTACCAACATGATTATTCTAAGGAAACTATGAAGGAACATAAAACCCAGCACCACAGTGAAGATCTTGCTTAAAAAAGAGTTATGATTTAGCAGTTCGTTGTGTTTAGATCGATGTTTACTGAGAAGTCAGTTAAGTGGTTGCTCACAACTGCAGGGTTTTTTCCTTTATCTTAAACACGATCAGTTTTCTGATAAAACAACCGGAATTCCCAGACTAGTAACTTTCCATTTTGCTCACATTTCCTTCGTTTTGCACTCTAAGTACGTGGCATTGTCTTCACACTGATATAAATCGCATAAGCGCCAGAATCAGAACGATAACAACTGGGCAAATATGTTTCAGTGTAATCATAGGGAAAATAGCACATATATTCAATGACGATCGTGCTAGCTTACCACGAGACAATCACATCAGTCTGTCATATTCTGGCAAAACTTTACCTGAAACAACTTTTGGGTCACACTTTTCAGACATTTGAGGACTCTGTCACATTTCTTCCTGATTAGTTTCCACTGAAGGCGATCTCATTCACACTCTTCGGTCAAGAACGTGAAGCATTTAAGTATATTGGATATACGGATAGCAACAATAATAAGTACACCAGTGAGTGGAATTTAAAAGAAAGAAGGATTACTATCAGTACCTGGGCAAACAAACTAGATGAGTCAACAGCTTATACACACAAAAGGCCAGAGGGCAAGTATCGATTACCATTACTTCGGAGACTGCAAATTATTTAGTATTCCGGTTGCGAAATAAGTAAAACGAGTTGGTAAGGTACAAAACGTGACCTTTTTAAGTGATAAATCATACAACGGATGGTGTAGCACCTCTGTTCTCACATTCCCTTGTCCTTGTCTGAGTCACTGTGAATCATCCACTTTGACATACGGTCAAATACTCTTTGTCACAGACACCGAGTTGAACTACTGATATAGCCGTCACTGCACCCACTGATAGATTACATGTGGTACAGAACAATTTGGCTGGTCACGATTATGTGCAAGCTGAACAGCGGTCCCACTAATGAGAAACAATAGCATTTCTTCCGTAAGGTGTGGACGAGTTAGTGTAGACTTCCGAATTATGGCAATTGTGGTTGGTCACCTCTGAATGATAAGTTCATAGAGACCCGCTTCTTAAGAACGGTAAACACGAGAATCGTGATGGGTCTCCTCTGTCCGCGAATATCGACACCTTTGACCTCTCCTCTTCTGGTGAGCAGTCACTGATACAGACCTGTCGGACTGCAAGAAACAGGATTCACACCAATCTTCCTTTGTAGATAATCGACTAAATAGGAAAAGTTGCAAAATTTGACCGCTCCACCTGTCTTTACGATGAACTGAACGTTTTACTGGGATATACCTTCTTGTGGTAAGTAGAATGGTTTACTGAACTTCGGACGCTCATGAAATATTATCAAAAAGCCTCATCACAGTCGAAGAAGTTTCGACCGGTCATGTGTTTAAGGATGAAAACAGAAAACTGAACCGTAAATTTTCGACTAGTTGCTATGAGAAGTCGTCATCATACGTGACAGCAAAAGCGCGCTATCTGGTGAAGCTTCCAAAGAAGATTAGAAAGCCCAGACGTTTCTTAATATGTAAGAACATTACTCTGAGGGCGCTTGGAATTCTATGGAGACAAATGTACATGCACGCTTTTTATCACAGATCTTCGTTTCAAAACCAGCGAAGAATTTAATCATAATTCGGTGCTGCAATTATCCTCATGGGTTACAACAATCGTTCTATTTGTGCTGATTGTGTTTGTGTGAGTAAATTAGTTGCAAAAACTCCACACTTCCACACGGCATTCAAATTCGGAAAAATTTCAATTATCAACAATCATTTTGTGCACCAACTTGTCACAGTTCCCTCCCCACTCGTCCGTCCTGCAATGAAGATTGTGTTTTTCAACTCAAATTGCATCCATTTATTTCAACTGTTTTTCTTCAATTACTGACAACTGGATTCGTATGTGAAGCAATTTGTTACTAATGTGACAGCTACAATGTCGCTTTTCGTTGGTTCGTAAATATTCAACACTAGTGTAGGTGTGTGTATGTGTGAATGCAGCTTGCAACATTATATGCAAACCAGCTTGTCTGATTAAATCACTACCGGTGTCCTAGGAAGTAAATACATCTTGAGACTTTCCTATGTCTACTTCCACATTCGTCATGTTTTTTTACAGTAAACTGTGCATCTGCTTATTAGGTCAGTGTTAGGTAGGCTGATGTCAGATCTGCGTGAATAGCCGATTAAACGTGTGAATTACCGAGCAGCCAACAATTCGCTCAGTTGTAAGTTGTAGTGTGATAACCTGTATCCACGAGTTTTGTTGCCCACAGCCTAGCGTCACAGTAGCATATTGAATGACTGATATGTAGTCGGAAAGCTGGCGAAAATAAATCAGCTTTCATTGACATCCGCCTGCCACTCGGCAGTCACCTAGACACTTCAACTAACTTCGTTCAAACTAAACACTGGATTGGAGTTTGCTTCCAACTAGGGCTCACCAATATCACAACCTGGTGAAAACCAGTGGTCGAACTCAATCTCGCGTTCTCTAGGCTCAACCGTGTTGACTACCGCACCGCTGGCTTTACAGTGGACACGAAATTGACCCTGGTTGTGAGTTCATTTGTTATAGTTGACAGGATAGTTGGTTTATAACTTCCGATTAGAGATCGCCGCGTGAACCCGGTTCACAGAATACTGTGACCGAGCAAATAATTGCCCGTCATGCCCCATTTGAGATCGACCGTTCAGGGGCAGTTCGAACCTTCAATTTTATAATTATATGCGTGACATGCAGATCGGTTAGCAAGCTCACCCAGTCACTAGCAAACCTGTTCATCTTCAGCATACTCAGCCACCTATTGAAGATGCGTAAGTTAATGCAACCGCGCAACACATCAAGCCCTTACGTAAAAAATCGTGGACAACGGTAGGGTTCCTGTAGACTGAGGTTGCGTTCAACATTTCGTTGATATCATCAATCACTTGCTTTCTTGTTGTATTATGAAGCATAAATATGCATTATTGCACGAACTGCCTTTGGTTTTTGAAATTATATCAACCGTTACCTAGCCTTTCAAACGTTACTGTTGCGGTTGTTTCCCTTCAGATTTCGTCCAACTTCGGGTTCTTCATTCTTCCCTTCAACCCTCTTTCTAACAGGGATTCACATGTGAATGACAGTGTAATGTTTCCTGTAATTTTGCACTTTCAAGGGATTTGACAAGCCCCTCGTCACTGGATCTAAAGACATCTACCACAACACTTGAAGAATGCCACGAATGGAGGTCAATCCCAGTATTGCTGGCGGTTGCATCATATGGTAGTTAGTAACGAAAAGACCTAGTGGGACAATATGTATACACCTTTGGGTGTTCTTGCTATTGACTGTACGATAAAACCTTTGTAAATTTCACACACCTCAGTGGCGAAAGACGTGGTATATGCCAACTTGACTCCGAGAATAGGTAGCATCTAGAGAGCTTTACCAGCCAGCTCTCCTTTACTCGTTCAAGATATCAATAGGTAGGAGATAAAACTTTACTAGATAGGGTACAGAAAACACTCACTTTACTGATAAAAAGTCGCTCCTGACAGGTTGCCTCACCTCTAGACGATCGTCTAGTCTGCATGTAAATAGGTCTCCTTTGGTGCTCACAAACCAAGTTAGCCCCGTATGATACAGCCACACTCGTTCTAACATTATCTTTCATTCATCCTGGGTTCACTGGATTTTTTACGGTAAGTCGAAGAGAAAAGATTCCCCTGATCCTAACACTCACACTTACAACAAACCTTCGTTAATGACTGATGGTTCCATCGACTAACAAGCTTCCTGGCAAAGTACGTGTATTTTAGTACGACAGCATCCCGGTGGCATCACAAATTAGTAAGTCAGTGAATGCTTCATTTTTTGTTGAATTACTCTACCGAAACAAAGGGAGACGAAGGGTAAAAGTTTCTGAAATTTCTCACAAACAAACCAAAGTGCTACGGTTTCAAAATGTTAGTACAATGCTCCGGTCGACAACAGACACTCCTAACGAATGGCTCATCAAAAAACGTCACCGCTCCTTTAGTCTGTAAGCAATTCAATCCCTGATTGTACCTACGTTCTACTTTTTTGTTTCGCTGACTTTTGATTGCAATATCCGACAGCCCAAAGCACCCTGTTCCAAATCGTGAGCTTTCTTCTACACTCCTTTAGCTCTATCGACACTCTACCTTCATCTGATTCTGCACGTTTGTGTGATTACTAACTATCACTTAGTTAGGGTTTTGTAGTGCGATTTTTCTCGACAATGGTTTTTATTCGTTGAAAAGCAGCATGGTTATCCGGTACCTAAGAATTGATTTGGGTAATATTGTGAATCTCATCAAAATAGCAAAGTTTGTTTATAATCACAGCTTTTCAGCTTCGTGAATGACTCGATCTGCTTAAACAATCGTTTTGTTTGAAAGCAAACCGTACATACGCTTCACGTGCATGTTTGAGGGTAAAAATGAACACACAACTAGGTGCTGTTCGTGGCAACTCAATCTCACTCATGGGAAATAGTTGGTAAATTGATCACTCTTTAGATGACTTCTAACTACTCCATAATTTTTTTTGTTTCATTAAAAAAAATTGCACAGGTGTCCCGAACATTTGTCTGCTAACTTCTCTGACTTAAATAGTCAGTTCAGGACACTTGGTAAGCCAGTCAGTCCAATAATCCCGTGACTGACTTCAAACTTATGGGAAAAAATGTGATATGTTTAAACAAGAGGCACTGAGTCAGATGTCTATTAACTATCATGGTAAGCAGACAGACAGTTTGTTACCACAATGTCACAGTGGTGATCTTCTGTTCCTATGGATGTGTTTCTATCTAACAGAAGTCAGTTATCAGCGGAAACAATGCACGGAAATTCACTGGATTTGTTCATCAATATCTTTCTTAACACGTATTTCCAATCTATATCATTAACCAAACAAACCTAGGAATCCGTCGACACAGTTCCGTGTATATCCTTTGGTTAAAGTTTTCTTGATAAACAGAAAGAACAGTGCACTCCGTCCACAATCTTTAATTATACTCAGGGGTTCCTAGCTAATTTTGAAGCATGACGTCATAGAGTACGTACCTCTCGTGTCCACCCAGCTTAGGTGATTGCAAGCCATAATGTCGCAAAACCGTTTGAAACGGTTTCATTTATTCAGGCCATGTTAGCGGAGAAAGTTGCTTCATAAAATCTGTAGAACTGCAGGTTTTTCTTACCACGTTCAAGGTCATCCAATCACAATAGGTGAGTAGTTTCTTATTGGAAGCCCGATTGGTCCATGTGTGAATGTTCTGGAGGTAATTTGCAGACACTGACACCGGTCAATTAAAGCTACTAGATTGTTAGACAATGAAGCGAGATCATGAATTCTATAGATTGAATGTTTCGGTTGGTAGCGTCTCATAGCATGTTTGGTACACCAACGGCTTGATGAAACCGCTGTCGGAAGTTGCGATTTGCAATAAACATGGGAATGTCGGCACCCACGCATACGCTAGCTCATGTTAATTGTATTTGATTAGGTATTCCACCTGAACGAAGTTTCTTTTCGTTACATTATGTATCTTTCTCAAGCCGGAACTCAACCTGAGCCAGAGTGCCGTCCGGTCATGTGTGCAATGTTGAGCTAATTAACATTACAGCACACTAGTTGTGTGCCCATCACATGCAATAGCTCTCATAAGCCTATTATCACAGTTCTTAAAGGAGTGGGTGTGAGCTTTTTATGGACTTTGATTGTATCAGAGGAATCTAGCGGAAATTCACCATTTCGTGGCTGTTTTCTTGAAAACATTGGGGGTTTACTTGTTTAGAATAAAACAATTAGGTTTCTGTTACCAAAGCGGAGTATCTCGACTGATGTTACCAGTGTTCACTGAGATCAGTTTGGAGAAGAATGGCAACGACTTTTCGAAAATGAATATACGAACTGTTATGATTGCACATTAGTTCAATCTGTTTCGTTAAAGTAGCTAACCACAATCTGTTGCGCTTCAGTTTTCATGCATGCATGTCCCAAGTTCGGATGAACTCGCTCAAATGGCGCTCGCCTGAGACACCCAAGATAACGCTCACAAGATCAGATTTGCGCCGATCAGTGACGTCCGATGAACACTGTTAAAGTGTAACACCAACAGACTGTTCGTATACTAGAGACCGTCGATTCTGACGGTGTTTGCTGATGGCTAGGTAGTCGGATAACAGCAGTGCTGCATTTCATGCTCTTAGGTAGCAATTCCGACTACATAGATGTCGAAGTTCCTTTCATGCAACCGATCTGTGCTGATCGGTGAGAAGACGTCAGTTTTGTCGAGACTGTACTTGAAAATTGTACAACTGGCTCACTTGTTATCTTGTCGCTATGTTTCAAATACAAGCACACTGGCGGTGAAACAGTGTGCAACTAAAGGTTTGAAAAATGAGTTAGGCGACAAAAGACTTACAAGGATGTCAAAACTTGCACATTTTAGCAGACTTGCATGCGAATTCAAGGAAGGAACTTCAAAAGGAAACATCAGTGTTACACCCCGAAAGCTGATACAAACACAGCGTCTGACTGAATGTAATTTCGATTCGCTGAAGCAATTTAAACGCATACCAATGTTGGGAAATTGTTCAGGCCACTAGCATCAATTTTGGAGTCGGAATCTCCATTATAGTGAGCCATTTGCATATGATCACTTTCAACTAGGTCTTGTAGAAGCCATATTGGGCCATCACCTAACATAAACGAGTTAATACTTGTTCAACTCATTGCACTCCAAGTGTTAGGGTTCGAAGTGAAAATTTTAATGCGGGTTGCCGAAAGCTTCAACTGAGCCGGGGGGCGATTGGATTATTACGTTACGTCACTTAACAGTGGACTAAAATTCTCTCTTTTTTCTTTCAAATTTCTTAACTGTTTTCTGATTATTGGGGTCTTACTGTATATGCAATAGGGAGACAAATACCATGTGAAACATCGTGTGGTACGATGGCCACTTTAATATTGTTTTCTTCATCATGTATCCCCATGAATTATTCACATGAATATGAGTGCGTTAAATCATAAGGTAGACGGCACTTTGTGTCCTTCGATATTTCACAAAAGAATTATTTCGAAATGTAGATTGCATAGTTACCGTAGAACTCCCAGACAAGATACTGTGTTTGACTCTGGAGATAACCAATCAGCTCAGGTGAATGCAAATACCACTCATCTCTAGTGTTCTTCACAAGTAGAAATCAGCCTCTCAACAAGAAGACGTCACACTCCGAACTCAAGCATTTTACGAAATGCCTTGGCTTTAGAGAATCCAGAGTAACGGACATTCCTGCTTCTGTCTGTGAACGATATAACCGAACAAATGTTACTATATTATCAAATGATGGATGAGGTATACGATTGCAGTCTTTCTGGCCTGTATTTGCTTATAAGATCACGTGTTTTCCGATAAACGAGCGTTTACGCATCACGCAGGGACGTTTTTTACACAATCGAACACTATTTTCAACCTACTACACCGTAACGTTAACTATGTGACTGTACTCCACAAGTTTTCGTAAGCGAATAGTTCTCAGGTAAGATTTTCTCATACCAGCTTGTGAGTACCTCAGTAGTTGGACATTAAATCATACACTGTACAATGTCATGTTCGAAAATTTCCTGCAAGCCGTTGAATTTTGTTGAGAAATCTATACGGAGTATATTAACTTTCTTCTGTGTACGTAGAACGTTAACAATAATGACGACAATATTTTAGATAATTGCATTTAAATTAGTTTGATTTTAAAGAACTGCCATTATTTCCCATGATTTTGATTTTATGAAACTTAGTCTTGCAGGGAGGGACAGCAGGAATATACATGAAGCAAAGACCCAGCAAGCCGTATACAAAACTCAGAGATGATTTACAATAAAGTTGAATGTCCCTACGAAATGCTTGGGGTTCTAGCATTTTGCGGCTATAGGATTTTTGAAAGCTCCCCTCCTCTTGGTCTACTGAACAGGTTTTTTCTTTGCGTTTGACAACGGGAATCGTCAGTAAAACAGAAGGCTCAGTAAACTCAGAATTAATGGGCTATAACTCTCAGCGGTTCAATTTGTGATGGGTTTTCCCATCAGACTTATCATCTGTGAGTTGAGGTCGCTGGTTTTACTGTTTTGATTCGGCTTAGTAAATTACCGGACAGTTTTTCTCTCCAAATTTGATAACTTCATATTTTTGACATTTTTATATTTTATTGTATATTTTAAGGAAGGTGGTACACCCCTTTTGCAACAATTGATTCACAAATCGGTAAGCGCCAGTAGCCAGTAGGAAAAAGCAAAGTGACTACACCTAAAGGAAGTGGAATTTCAGTCTCAAGAGAATGCACTAAATCCGCAAATGACAGAAGTTCATCACAATTTCACAGGGGTTTTCTAGGGAAGTTGGTCACAGTGATTTTATAATCACTGTGTGGCCCATTAATTTTACACTGAACGGTGTTAGTGAGTTTGCTGTGTCAGTCGTTTCCAGTCTACAGTTATTAGCAGAATTCACGGGAATTTTCATCTGAATTCAAGGAGATAAACTACATAAAATTCTGTCAACTGAAGAAAACCGTCCGGATAATTGTGCATATGCATACGACACTGCTGCGACTATAACACCTCTTCAGCTATGACGGTTAACTGATTGTCAACGTGTTCAAACATAGGATCTGTAGTGTGCCAATGATGAGCCTCTAAAATCTAATGAAAAATGACGCAGAAAATAAACTCAGTGGTACCACACTGCATCAAACGAAACACATAAATGTACCTAATTCTGCGCGATAATCGGTATTCCGTTGAAGATAATTGTGCTTCCCAATTCGATGAGTTCCAGCAAAAATAGTCACAATAAATTTGATCAACACACGTAATGCTCATTCATAGTCTATTAACTTATTTTAATTGCGACCGTTACAGACAACGTTGAGTTTGTCAATTACCCGCATTTGGTCAAATTCCTACATGTTCGTTTTGTGGTTAATTGATAACAACGTTATGTTTGGCAGTGAAAATCAGTTTCATTGCGGACAACAGAGTAATAAATTACGGCTACTCCGAACTATACAATATGATAGGGTTATGTTTACCGGCTGAAAGGAAACTTAGTAAAGCATACTAACCCCGGATTCGGTTTGGTTCCTCTCATTTATATTCAAAGGAACATTACTCCGTACTAGAACATTCCACAAAGGTTAGACTTTTTACATTTGTGATCAATACATGAACAGCGGGAAATCATGCACATGATCAGTTGCGCTACTTCACAACCACAGTTTCATTTTTTACGCGTTCAGCTAGATGGGATGGTGTATACTATATGCATGATGACTGTTGACATCATTGTTGATACATAATTTACCCACTACCACCTGCCCAGGAGATGGTCTCTGACAGGCTGGTTTTAGGGTTTGCGTCTTTTATACATTGAGGCAGTCCCTCCACGTTGTATCACTGGTGAAATGCATACAGTTGAAAGCCGACCCAATAAAAGTTTAAAAGTGAAAGAATTGGCTTTGTTAGTTGTCAAGCTGTAGAAAGAGTAGACACCTAAATTTTAGTCTGACGGGTTAGTTACAACATTTTCAGGTAAAATTGTCACGTACAGCAGGTCATGAACAGTTGCGTTTCAGGTCAGATAATCAGATGTATCTCAGTTCGAAAGGTGACCTGAAGAAATAATTTACAACGTAGATTTCAGGCTAATTAGTTCGTTCTATCAAAGGTAACTCATACCAGTCAGAAGAGTACCCTGAAATTTAAGAGAAGTAATTAGTCACATCTTAGTTCGGATGTTTAGTGAAACACTGGGTACTCGTTTCTATTTCAGGTCAAAAAGATATGAACAGCATGAACTAATCCTTCAAGGTTCAGTTCAAAGGGGAATCCCTATAATTTCGTAGAAGTGTTCATTCATCAAAATTTCTAAAGAAATGCTGAAATTTCATTTAATGCCGTTGTCAACATGTTTGCTGAACAAACGCGTATGATCGGAACACTAAGTCTGCTGAACAGACAGACACCCAGACCACCGAACAAAACAACTATAGATGTTGTATTTTCCAAACAAGACAAGTACCTTACATGTCTACACATCGTAGTTACTTCTACAGATATTTAATCGGTATTCAAGCAAATGTGTTGAAAAAGCGTATTATCTTTGTGAAACGAAAGTAACCAAATGCGTGTAGTTTCAATATTAATAGGTGTCGTCTTCAGACAAGTCGGAAGGTTTCAATTAACATCCTTAATTCAGTCAGGATTAAGAGGCAAACTATAATCAGGACAATCCTAGAACAGTAACAGAGAATCAAACTGAAAACGAAATATTCTCACTTCTATAAAAACGACAAATTCCGTTCGCGTTTGAATGAATTGTGAAAAATAAAGGCGACCCAATCGTTTCTTTCACACTTGAGTTTTCATTCTCAAATAAAAACGTTTGACCAAGCAACAATGATGAACCTTTAAAGACTCACCATTTTTAGTTAGTAATTGCGTGGTTACGTTGAGTTGAATATTAAAACAAAGAATGGTCATTAGGCAGGTATACTGACTAGCAAGCTGAGAAAGCTGCATTTTCGTTTTAAGTGTCACATCGCAAAATGAACTTTTCACAGTTTAACCATCATCCTGGTTGCTACGAAGTGAAAGTAACGAAACTAAGAAGAAAGTCAGTTATTGTAGCTTAGTGTAAATCTAAAAACGTAGGTAATCAAATTGTTTCGACTTCATTTTGGGTGAACTCGTTTGGCAGTTTACTGGTGAGGACCACATTCAAATGATCAACTGGACACTGCCTGTTCAAAACAGCCCTCAGGAAGTAAGCTAATCATGTGATGACTGTGTGATTCAAAGAAGTTCCGCGAGGGTACACTCAAACAAAGCCATAATATATTGAGATAAGTGACTGCTATTCATTGTGTTTGTTGACATCCCTCAGTCTGTCTGGCTGAAGTGGGTACAATTGACTTTCATCGGATGGCGTTGAGGTTTTTGCAAAAAATTCAGGTCATTCTGCGTGTACTCATTTGCTGTTGTTTGTTGTTTTAAGGTAAACAGTTATATGTCAGGAAATCGAATGATATCGTGTCAGACGTGACATGTGGAATGTTGTGCAGATTTCCACAAACGCATTGCGTATTCGCTGAAAAACTTTCTATCGCATAGGATCTAAGATGGTAGCACAGAAACTCTCGCAGAATGTAGGGTTATTAGCCTTCCAAAAGCTGGTGGTTTTTATTCATTAATCAGTAACTAGTAACAGCTAAGTAAGTGTTAGCCACGGTCTGTGTTTAAACTATTAGTGAGAAAATGACAATCTACATGTAACTTCAATATGTTATATCTTTTAAGTTGAAAACAACTTAATGAACATTCTACAATAGAAGATGAGATCAAACGTCCAGAATCATCATACTTCGCAATCAAAAAAGATATTTAGGTCATAACATGCATCCCAAAATTAAAGGGTACAACAACATTTGAAAGGTCACGACGATAAAATTTGAGTTGTTGCATATCCAGCCCTGTTGGAGTTAAAACATGCAGTTCTAAGAAATTTTGCGTTAGCCACTCAAACACTATACAAACATTAATAAATATGCCTTTAGGCGAACAGCATGTGTTCTGTGTAAGGTATTTCATTGCACTGCATGTAA